>JAACJT020023462.1:7215-22532 GCA_009936485.2 Gymnarchus niloticus | reverse complement strand
GTCTACCGCCCAGTTTACCCAGCCAGATTCATGCTGGTGGACTGACTGGGTCCAGTATGTTAAACCGGTCTACCGCCCAGTTTACCCAGCCAGATTCATGCTGGTGGACTGACTGGGCCCAGTATGTTAAACCGGTCTACCGCCCAGTTTACCCAGCCAGATTCATGCTGGTGGACTGACTGGGCCCAGTATGTTAAACCGGTCTACCGCCCAGTTTACCCAGCCAGATTCATGCTGGTGGACTGACTGGGTCCAGTATGTTAAACCGGTCTACTGCCCAGTTTACCCAGCCAGATTCATGCTGGTGGACTGACTGGGTCCAGTGTGTTAAACCAGTCAGTACGGTGGGATTTATAAAGGGGACCCTGGTCCTTGGTGACTGTCCTCTTTCCAGAGGACAGAGAGATCGGTACATCAGTATCCATTCTTCCGTACTCGGACCTTAATCACTCCTTTTGTATTGATTACTACAGTAAAGTTCATTTCCCTCAAAGTTGGTCAGAAACGGGGATCATTTTAAATGTTGATGAATGTGGTTATTTGCATCACCGAGATTAAATCAGTAAACATTCATTTTTGTTTGCATTTTAATTTCTCTTTAGGCTTATTTCCAGACATAATCTAAAAATAAATCTAGCTCTGTCAAGCTTGTATTACGGGATCTGCTCTGTAGGTAAACACTAACTTTTATTAATGTTTAAACAACATGTAAACAACATTTTAAAATAATTACTTTTATTTAGATGTCTAAAAATCGTACAGTCGTTGAAAATACTCAGCGTTGCTAACAGTGATACCACTTTATAAAATACTTGTTTCGGGTTTTAATTTTAAAAAAACGCGTAGAACCTCAGAACAAGAAAAATCAAGGGCTGCTAAGCAAATGAGTAGCGTATAATTTATAGTTTATTCCTGGTTGTATTAATTTTACATTAATGCAGTTAGGGGGAGAGGAATTCCTCAAAAACTGTATCCCCTGTATAGCTCACTCCCTTTAATCTTATACTCCGTTTAAAAGATGTCAACTGTCAAATACATCTTGTGACAACCAGTCCCGGGGTTGGTAGTCACACACTATGGGGTCGGTTGTCCCTATGTTATTTTAATGAGGGGAAATGAAAAACGGACACAATCTTAGGAATTCATTTAAAAAGTTTAATTTAATTGAAATGCAACAACCTAACACATCTGCACTGAGAGAACATAAACTGGAAAAATCATTCCTATAAGCACTTTTTAGTTTGCCTTTTGTATAACAATATAAGGATTTTCGATATATCCTACTGGCACCTCCAGCAGCCTCTAACGGACATATTTTATTGCAATGTCTTGCTAGTGTTTGATAGTTCATCTGAAAGTCTTTAGCAGCTCTTCTGACTGAGGTCTCGTGTAGCTTGACCTCTCCGACTGCCCTGAGCATTACATCTGGTCTTCCTGACAGCATTCCTGCCCCCGTTTCTATCTGAAAAGGAAGAGAGGGCTAGACATATCACACTATACATGTATATGCCAACAGAGGGCTTGGTTGTCACATGTGAATGTAACAAGCATCCCCCGCTGGGATTTGCTGCTAACGTCAAAGCTGACAGCCACATGTTGTACCACAGCTAAGAAAAAACCTAAACTATGTAAACTATAGGTCTCCCTTTGTACTTTTTAATGGTAATAAAAAAGTTTTGTTATGAACTCATTGTCTTTAAAAACTAGAAGAGAAAAACCAAAGTTCTGGATATTTACAGTACCTTTAGACAAGTGTCTTACTGCTGAAATGTCATGGTAGGTGACCTCTGACCCGAATTCTGAACATTTCAGTGCCAACCTTTCTTAACAGCGCCCTCTAGGGGGCGCGTTCTAATGAACCTGACGACCAGCCCCGTTCTGTACCTTATGTGCGTTGGATTTCAACATGTGTATCTGGTTTACTGCTTTTCACTAAACGACGCTGATCTTCTGCATTCACGGTGATGAGGCCTCGGAGTATATAAACCCAGTCAATGTGGCCATTCCCACAGCATATCTGAATCGGGAAGTTTTGGGTACTAACTTCGATTCTTTACCTCCAGTCCACATAAACCTAGATGACACACAACCCAAACAATGAATCTCTTGCATTAAAGGACAAACGAATCAAGCGATTTTAGTTTGAACTGAAATGTTCCTTTTATGTTTCAGAAATATACAGTACAGCTTGACAACAGACGAGTCACAAACATTCAGATTCAAACGTTTTTCTAATTTGATCCGTTATCAAAACTTTGAGAATTTATGTTGTTATCGACAACTGATATCGGCTTATCTGTTTAAGTCCTAGTAGTCATAATTACAAATATTTTTCTTCATGAGAATAAGAGGCAATATGGAAATAAATTATTTTGTAACCAGTGCATGAGTGAAGTGTTTTTATTGTAGAACATGGACTTGACTGATCATTGTCCAAATATAAATAATAAAAAAACTGAAATGGAAAAGAAAGATTTCTCTTTCAATGACTATTAAGCAAAACCTTAATGCCACTTTATTTTGAAATGCCATAATAAAAAGATAATAAATTACAATTTTATTTACATTCATTCAACACATTACATATTTACTTCTGGCATTTTCTGCTGTTTTGCTGTTCCCCACACCGGTGAGGGCCCAGGCTGAGTATCCATTCAACAGAGGTGTGAAATTCAGGTCCAGAAAGTACAAATCCAGACCAGGATTTTGTTTCAACCAACCTGTTGAGCATGAAGTTCAGTACTCTGTCACCTTACTCTTTGCGCAACAGGTTGGTTGGAACAAAATCCTGGTCTGGATTTGTACTTTCTGGACCTGAAATTTCCACCTCTGCCATTCAGTGGCTGACCGTTCATCTGACACGTGGCTTGTTGTTGTGTGATTCGGCCGTCAGGCCCAGGCCAGCATTCATCTTGTCAAGCGACAGCTTCTCATGTGTCTTGTGGGCAAAGAAGGCGCCGAGGATCTTCTTGACACTTCTGAGGGACCCGAGGAGCCGCCTCGAGACGTTACGTCTGTGCAGTTTGCGGACGGTCTGTTCCAGGGCCTCGGCGAAGTTCTGCTCCATGTTCTGGACCCTCCACACGTACAGGAGCTGCAGCAGCAACTGCCTGGGCCGGCAGGCTTTCAGCAGGTGACGGAACTCTCCATGGTGCACCTTCTTCCCCGGCAAGCTACTCGCGATGGTCCTTAGGTCGCGCGGGGTCAGGTTCCCCAGGTTCGAGTTCCTCAGCAGCATCCTCTCACAGCGATCTACACCTGCGGGTCAGGACAGCACCAGGCATGATTCAGACTTGCACCTGTTTTTGTTTTGAAGTGACTCCCTCCCCTGTCAGGGAATGCCAATGGGGACATTCACAGAACAGCTGTGTAGGTGTATGATGATGAGGATAACCATCTCCTTCCCCGGTGGGGCTTCTGATAAAAAGACTTACGAAAGGGAACAAGTGTAACACCATCATTTTGCTTTCCTATTATTACAACGTCTCTGCTTCCTGTCTGCTGATCACTGTTCATGGATTCGTGACTTTTGTCCTTAATGCCGGAATACTGGTATAACCTGCTTTATAAAGTGGGAATGAGGTGATTCGAGGTGAATTGTTTAGATCTGAAACTATAATCCAAGCGTTTTCCCCTCTCAGACCACAGGAAGGCTGTGGAAGGCACCTGTACTTGCCATCCATGATATCATTAAAAAAGTCATGCAGACACTCCAGCCAGCTGTAAATAACTTAAGGATATACAACAAGCTGGCCTGGATAAAGAGCTCTGTAATGACAGGAATTATTCGGGCAATGAAATGGGGTATAAACCCAATGTGCCTGGCTGGGAGGACGAGCTGTGACCGTAAATGCCAGCCCCACCAGCTCTGTCATTAATCACATTTCCAGTAATGTAGCAATGCAGTATGCCAACCTTCCATAATGAAAAATAACCTCTCCTGATCCCGGTTTTGCTCTCTCCACAGCCTGAGTAGCCTCAGTGCCCCCTGCTGGGCACCACACTCCTTTCTCGCAAGCTCCATGCTCCGCCGGTCCACCTTCCTGCCCGGCAGGTGTTCCGCCAGGGAGTCCAGCTGCTTCAAACCCAGGGCATCTAAAATGACCTCCCCGCACAACAGCGCACCTGTGCAGAGGAAGGAGAGGCGGCAGAAGAGGGTGGCTTAGGTGTGCCAGGGCCAGATGCATTGTGGGATGGCTGACTGCTGTCATTAATAGTGTCTGAACACGTAAATCAATAAGTTTACAATTAAACAGTCTGGTGAGCAACTGTTGTGACTCAGTAACTCATGAATTAACTTGACATTTCATATGAAATTCATTCAATTTTGTATCAATACTAAAAAGGATAACACATTACTTCTCGAGCCTTATGTACAGCAGATAATTCCCTCCTTTGAAAACGTTTACAGGAAAAAAGGCAGCTCGATGACCAAGAGCAGCGTCATCATGGGACCAAATCAGCAAGTGAGCTGTATTTTTCAACTGATGACTGAAGTCTCACTTTCAGGATGTGATCAAACACTCCACCCGATGACAGCACTCACCAGTGTGGCACTCTGCCTTCAGCGGGAAGCACTGGCCCTCCGGCCTGCACACGGAATCCTGCACGGCCGATCCAGCCTTCAGGGTCCGCATTCCCAGCATGCTGCAGTTCCTGTGCGGGATACAGGGCTCCGTGGCCGAGACTACACTGGAAAAATAGCCCTTGGGACACTCCTCACACACCGTGTTCCTCTCTGGGGTGCCTGGGAACAAGGAATGACTCACAGAGGTGAATGTGCCAACACAGCTGAGCTGTACTGCTCAGAGCATAAACATTACAGGAGGACAAAAACGAAAGAACTGCAGCATTCATCCGGGACAGGCACAGACGGACGGGCAGACGGACGGAGAAGAAGCCCATTTTTACCGTATTTGACCCACTTAATTCATTAGATATGTTTATTCGCCATTTCACCAAGCACTTTGAAACTGGTTTTTAACATCGCAGCTCGCTCTTCATGAGACACACGGACAGGTGACAGTGGAGGGGCAGTAGTTTAGCTGGGGCCCCAGAGCAGGTTTTTGGGGTTAAGGGCCTTGCTCAAGGGCCCGGCAGTGACATAAGCACTCTGCTGGCCGCAGAATTCAAAACAGCAGGCTCCCTGACAGCATCAATGACACCAAAGCCACCGTGTCACACTCTGCTTTCCCTCTTTAATCTCTAATCTGATTGTTAGTTAAAATCATTAACAATGGCAGACAACACAAAACGGGCCAGTGAGGCCCTCAATTGTTTGAGGCAAAACAGCCATTATTTAATTTGGTCAATAATCAACTGACTGGGCCGCTTTCAATTCCAAGCCTTTTTCCACAGTAAAACCAGGAGACCAACACATAAACCACTGGCACTGAGCCACCTGGCGACTGTGGACACACGGAGCACGTCCCCAAACTTAATTAGCTGCATCGCATGCAGAGAATCCCGGTGAAAGCATGGCCTCGGCCCTCCTGTCTGTAAAAACAGGTACCTCATTGTAAAACCTGCTCTGAGCGGGACGGCAGACATAGGGACGAGGCACCGAAAGGGAAACGCGCGGAGGAAGGAGGAACAAGAACTCCAGTCCGAGGAGAAACGTCGACCAGCTGGGCGGGCCAGGCGTCAAAGGCGAGGTGCAGAGACTCGGCAGGTGTTAGGCACGGGGGACCATGCCTCGCAGCCATAACCCTGCCTGACTCAGGGATTTAAAATCGCTGGCTTTTTGTTTTCATGCGCACAGACAGCCAGGTGCTGAGTGGAAAAGAAAAACGTCGCGCCTGTTTAGACAAAGCTTCTGCTTTCCGTAGCTTTTCATAGTAAGGCCTGTTCCTCGTGTTCCTCTTACTGATCCTGCTTATCATTCCTAGATGGCCGTCTATTATTTATCATCTATTTCAGTCAGCTGTGTTTACACACCTCTGGTTGTGTAACTGAAACATACATCAATATTTATTCCCTCTTTATTACAGTTCCACGTTTCTGCTTATTCTGAGAAGGTTGCCATGCCAACGTAAACCAAACCATCTCACTGGAGCTCCTGCAAAACCTGGTCAAAAACAATGGAAAAGATCTGGACCTTAAGCTGTTCCCCTCCTAGAAGGACTCCCTCCATGAAGTGCGGCCGTATTTCAGAGCAGGTTGTCTCATTGTGGGAGAGAAATGTTTGCTTTCATGGTAAGCGTCGGCATGAAGGTACACCTAAATGTCATTCCCGGAGTCCCAGAGTAACTGCATTTTAACGTGTGTCACAATGAAACCGATTCTATGCCAAGGCCCGAAATCGAAAGTCACACACCATTCCATATTTTTGAGTCCAGCCACTGACCGGTAAACATAACCACGGCTGGGAGCTATGAAATACACTGTTATTATTTTGACACAATTATACTTTACCCAAATGTGTATTTAATGAAAACTATAGTTAGATAACTATATTTAAAGCTTGCATATGCCGGAATTCTACTTTCACCCAGGCTTGTTATCCTTCGTGTTAATTTTACTATTAGATTTAGACTGTTAGAATATTGACTCTTCATTCATTCCCGTGGAGAAATTGGGTAATTTTGTGTCTGCAGTCTTGCTGACACAAAATTGAAAATAAACACATTTCATCTGTCACGCCCTCTTTCTCCTGTTCCCTGGTTCCTCCCCCTGCTGCCTGGTTTCCTCGTGCTGCACCTGGTTGCTGTGGCGATGCTAATTGCCTCGTTAAGCACGTGGTTGCCTGGTTCCCTAGCCGACTTCCCTGTGTCAGTTCAGTTGGTTTGAGGGGCAGTCTTGATCTGGAAGGGTGCCTGGTGGGTCCTGCTTGATCATGCTGCCTCACGAAGCGTTCTGAGTGAGCTTTTAGCTCCCTCGGATGCTTAGGCCCTGCCACGGTATGCCTGCCTGTCTCAGTGGCTGGTATTACTATACTCCAGTGGGTAGCCAGGAGTGATCCAGTCTATGGAGCCCAGAGTCACCCCGATCAATGGATACTCGATGCCTACGGATGGGCAAGCCTTCCCCTGTTCTGGGTGCCCTTGATCCTGTGTGCCTGTGCTCTGCCATGCCTCATCCATGCCTTGCCATGTCATGTTTTTGCCTGTCTGGTGTTCTCTGGCCTTTCTGGTTATATATGAGCCTCCCTGCCCTTTGGGTCTTAAAAGGGTTGAGCTGCTCAAAGAACCAGTTTCTGCCTTGTCAGATGTGATTGTGTGCTACGTGTTTCCCAGTACCGTGACACATCTCGCTGGATGAGTCACGCAGCTGACACATCAAGAAAGACACTGTGACTTGACTTTCACTTCCAATACAGGAAATGTTCATTGTAAAAATCAGATGTATGATGACACACTGAAAATACAAGGGAACATGAGGTTAAATGCTAATCGCCTAAAAACCATGAGGCAGAAAGAGGAAAGAGATGACACATTCAAAAACATGCAAGAAGGACTGGATTATTCAAACTAGTTTCAGCTGTTGTTGCCAGCCCCCCTGTGTAATATTATTGTAGTGTTACAAGTGTCTGACTGCATCATATTTGTTTTAGATAGTGGAACAGACAACATTCTTGTTCATACTGCCAGCATGTTGCTGCCTTTTAGGGAAATCCATCCATCCATCTTCTAAGCTGCTTATCTGTCAGGGTTGGATCCCAGCTGACTTTGGGTGAAAGGCAGAGTACACCCTGGTCAGGTCACCAATCCACTGCATGGCCTACACAGAGACAAACACCCATACACACTCACACCTATGGGCAGTTTAGAGTAGCCAAATGACCAATGCCACGTGTCTTTGGAATGTGGGAGGAAACTAGAGCCTCTGGAGGGACCCCAGGCAGGCATGCAGAGAATGTGCAAACTCCATACAGAAAGGCCCCTGTCGGCAGCGGGCACCAAACCTGGAACCTTCTTGCTATAAGGCAGATGTGCCTATGGATCTATAAAGTCAGAGAACTAAAATGTACACCTGAATTTAAATTGTTTTGTATAATGATGAAGTTCCCTGTTCATCTTTTCGGAGAAGATGTCAATACCTGAAAGTAGCATAGCTTTGAGAAGTTATTTGCTATTGAAAACTATCGTTGACAAACTGTTTTTTGACGTTTGAAGTTTTCTTTTTGAATATCCGTTGGCCCCTGTGTTAATGTGATTGCTTTGCTTGTTGTTTTGCTGTAAGACGGCACACAACACACGGAGAACACGGCCAAGAGACAAGGGAGACGAGGGGTTTGGATAACAAAACGAGAACACAGCCGTCCGATTATGTCCTGAATATAAAAGGCCAATAAGGCGAGGGATTCAAAGGACAACAGTGTAGAACAGGATCGCGGGGACTAGGGAACCAACCGAGAGAACGGGCCAAACACGGCACGAAACAAGACTGACCAGCAAACGGCAAAGATGAGAGCAGAGAAGCAGACTTAAATACTAACAGGAAGAGCAGGTGGAACACGAGGGCAATCAGGACGAGGGCCACTGGAAAACACAACGAGGAAACACAGTGACCACACAGGAAGCCTCGGTCACTACTCCGGGGACGCAGAGCGCTGCTGCGGGCGTGACATACTGCTTTAAAAAATTATTGTGTTAGAATATATGCACGATATAAACTCCACAGGGTTTGTCTGCATTAAATATGCACACAACAAAAAGGGGGAAAAGCAGCAAAACTTAGTCAAATTACAGTTTAAATATTAATAAGATGTTAATAAATCTTGTAATATTAAAACATGAGATACTCTGCAGTGTAATTCTGTATCACTACTCTAGCTCAGTGCCCTGACCGCCAATATGAGGGAAGACAGAACACATGGAGAAGGTTTCCTCAAGGATACTCTTAAAGCTGACCTTAGAGATGTTATATTTCCATCTGACTCTACCCTCATTCAACACGTCGATGAGACACTGTTGGCTTCACCCTCACTAACAGCATGTCTTCAAGTCACATCTCCTAATTGTTTCCACCCACAATGGAAAAAGAACAAAGTTTTCTCAGACAGCTGTTATACTTTATATCTAGGTCATGTTCTCTCTGCTGGACATCACCAGAATTCCCCTGGCCATATTGCAGCTATTCATAAAATCCCATAACCCTTAACCGTTTCCTATCTGTGCTTCAATGGCCAGAATTGATGCCTTTGAACCTCTCCTGAGGTCACTTGAAACTTCCCACTCTTTTGCTGATCTGAAACATGCCTCTGACTTCTGCATCTACATTCCAGCTCTTCGGTCATGAGAGGAATGTTGCCTTAAATGAACTTGACAGACTTTGACCAGACTCCGGGAAATCTGATTATTCCACCCATGATAGGTCCACTAGTACTGGCAACACTGGTCTTCCCATGGCACCAGAACTATCGCAGACCCTGAGAAGAGGTCCAGAGGCAGATGCAGAGTACTCAAAGAACCTGGAGGCACCTGGAACTGGCTGACTATATCGGGGAGAAAGCAGATGAAGAGTGATAGGACCTCCAGGAGAGAGAGCTGCCTCTCTAGCTCTGTGGGAAAATGGGGTACCTCCACTTCTCTTTCTGTTTATGTCTTTGTGACAATTGTTCACATGTGGTGCACTGGCATAGCTGCACCAGCTTTGCCCTCGGACAATCTTCACTTGTTGGCTAAGGAATGTGAGGAAGAGGATGATTATACTGAGCTGCCAAACTCTCATGGCTACGGAAGGGGAGACTATTTTTAAGGAAGGAAAGACTGTAAGTTCAGGCATATGAAATAATAACTGTACTCGATTTTGTGTCAGTCAGATGTTCTTAGCCACTTCTTTTAAAGTCAGCTGTCTAATGTAAATCAGTCGTTTTGTAAATGGGATGTAGGTGTGGTGGGGCTCACTGACGTGAACCGGGAGCACCACACTTACCCAGCACTCTCACTCCGGAGCCGGGGGGGCAGGCCGTGTGCCGCACACAGAACTCCACCTGCAAGTGGCGGCCCGGCTCGCACTCGCAGAGCCGGTCATGGGTGCCATTGCACTCCCGTCGCACCAGCTGTCGCTCCTTGCAAACAGCCCTGCAATGCCGGCAGCCTTCTCCCCAGTGCCAGTGTTCGGAGAAGTGGTCAGCGGGGCAGGGGATGCAGAGCGTAGGCCGGCTGGGTGTGCAGTGGCTCTGCACAGCCGTGCCGGGAGGACACTGCCTACACAGAAGGAGCTCTCCAGTGCTGGGGTCGCGGTGCCGGTACGTGGGTGCCTGCTGGTTCCCGGTCACCCAGGCGAAGGAGGCTGCAAGCAGCTGGAAGACAGGGGCAGACGAGGCGGCGTGACTGGGGGTGCTGACCGGGCCTCTCCCAGCAGGGCTTAAAGTCCCTGACATCGTGGGAATGGAGTCCTCAGAGCACGCGCCTCGCCTGGACCCAGGAGCCCTCCTCAGGGCCCATCTGTAAACTGCTCCTCGACGGAAGTCTGTCGTCTTCCGTAAAACAGCACAGCTGCATCCTCATTTGACGTCTATCCTAACAGGTCCGGCTCACACCAAGGCCTCATTCTGTACCTACACACCAAGCTGCATTACTCAGTGTCGTCCCTGGTCCTGTGTTTGTTCCATTTTTATGGTGGAACGGCGCACACGGAGAAAACAGGACAACTAAAGTGTGATTAAAAGCTGGAACGTTCCCACTCAGCTCACACATTTGCGGATTTTCTCCTCTCCGAGAGAAGGAGCTGGCAAAAATAATGGTTATGGCAACAATCCAAATTTCGTGCCTTCTGGAGTCAGGTCAGGAATAGGCGATATTAGATATGCAAATGCAGAATGTCTGCCTTACATTTTAGGTCCATGTCTGGCGCTCATCGTACATGAGGAAGTTACTGTGAGGCTCTGCTGACATCCCCTTCCTATATGAGAATAGTGCTGCCTTTCATCGACGTGGTTTCAGTTAACTAACGGCTCATCTGGGCGCGAGTCCCGCCAAACGGGTCGCCTTTGACGGTGCGCGTGTGTCGTTTTTTGTTTCTATATCTGGAAAGAGGGAAAGCTACTCAACATCGGGTATTAATAGAATCTGGACGACCAGTTCAGATTAGTAAGAATCGTCGTTTCTGCTCGTTCTTGGCTGCACAAACAGCCGTGTGCAGATTCGATTAGCGTTTGAGCAAATCGTTTCATATCCCCACGCATCACATAACTGTTTGTGTAATTGATGGAATATAATAATAATTACAAATGACTGATTGTAACGAGATAAATTTCACAACATACATATGCATATGAAATGCGATTGCTTTAAGGCGACTTCCTGCTGCGACAGAAAGAAGCAGGTGAAATTCAAACGCAGTCGTGCCCCTTTGCCCCTCATGATGCCCCCCAGGGCTGGGGTCCCACCGCGGCGCGAGCTGGAGGGGCGCCCGGGCTCTTTTTCATTTTAAGCATCACTGTTGACAGGTCCATGGTTACTTATGCATAACATCAACAGAAATAAGCATTAAATATCTACGTTCTCTGCAATCAAGCGCAATCTGACCAGGAAGTACGTATGTGAAAGGTACTCACAATGTGGAGCTGCATGGCTGATGGTGAACTCTCACTAGTAAAAGGAATTTCCCTCTGACTGAGGCTCTTTCCATACCTAACTTATAGTTAGAGAAAAGGGAACAGGATGGTGCCCAGCCCACTTGATGGCATTTCTATTTGCAACTGTTCTTCTTTTTTTTTTTGTCAGTGTCTTTTATTTGCTGCTTATTCCAGGCTTTAGAATTTGGACCCCCCCCCACACACACACACACTCCTGGGAGTTTTTTAGTAAAAAAAAAAAATCTCGACCTGCTGTTCCATGGCTGGCTTAGACAATGACATGAACAATAACATTCTGGCATTTTTATACACCTTGTTGCATGAAAATGCAGGAGGTGCACGGGAGGTGTATTAAATTTTACCCTTTAACTTTTCATACAAAACAGTCAAACTGCAGCATTGACAGCCCATAGCCTTAGGTGCTAAACTTATCGCGTTAAATGTCTGTGTAATGAGGCAAATGCTTACTGAAGCTGCCGAGTACCTCAGACTGGCTTGCTGTCAACACCAGTCTTGGAATAGGTAAGAGCTTGGGGTTTGATACATCTGTCAGCTGGAGCAACTGGAAGCCAGCAGTGGCTCTGAGGTGCAGTGAGGCCACATGACTGCTGAGAAGATGAGAAGTTTTCAACAGATTTTCATACACCTGGACTCCACTAGGGGTAAACATACACAACAGTTCCCTCCAGCTAAAACATTTTACAGAACCTTGAGCAAATTCATAATTGCATAAATCATCATCATGTAACAGGATTTTTTTTTAAATTATCCACTATTTCCTGCTTGATTAGTGGCCTGGATCTGCTTCGATCTGTCATGCTTCTTGGCAAAATAAACACAGCAGTTCTTTTGTCTACTTTCCCGCAAAGATCTGCCCGTCCACCAATAGGAATGGCAGTAAAGCGCAACACCGGACGTGAGAGGCACGCAGCAACATTAAGAGCTCCGTTGGACTTGTCCACAGCAGGTTCTGAGGGACTGGGCCTGCGAAGGGGTCTCTGCGGTTTTCAGGACATGAACGTGTGTACCACACTTACTTCTCGGTGGCTAACAGACTGTCAGAAACCTCGGTATTGTCGTCATACCTTTGTGGGTAGTAATCAGATTTTGGCATGCGTGTTGATGTTGTGGAAATTGACTGAAGGATCTTCTGGACATCCATGTCCTCCAGGAACACACAGTAACAATACTGCATAACTGTAACCATGAGCCAGATTAGCGGTGTGCCTTATTTACACAACCGTGATGGCACCCATGAGCAGGAACATCGCTGGCGACTGGAATGTTGCTTGCGTGAGCATGTTTGTGCCATCCCCTTGAGTATGGTCAACATTGACTAATGGTTTACCCAGATGACAGTAAGAGATGCTTTGCAACAACTGGGGCAGATGCCCTCCAATACTTTTCACAGAATTTCAACATGCCAAAAATGCCCTATTACACCCAGTGATATTACAAAATGTTCATACTGAAAAAATTGCTCTAAGTCAGAATGAGTCATCCGGCACGCATTGACATTGACAACACTGGCTGCCCTGTGGTCCTGTGCCTTTAAGAAGGTCATCTGCACTGTAAATAGCAAAGCCAAATCAAAGCCAACCCAAAGCCCCTACGGAAACACCCCGATGAAGAGGCTTCTTAAGTGGTACAGCGCCCCAGAAGGCAAAGAGGATCATCCTCATCCTCTCCTGCCCGGAGTTACACTATTTCCCTCATAATTTTGATTTTTGTCATTTGCACCTTTGATCTCCCCCGGCCTTTTGTAAACGTGAGCCTGTTTATGTACCTCAGAGGGCCGTTTCATTTTGGCACCATCCAGAAAGGACCATGAGATGTAGCTGAAGACAAGACTTCTGATTGGTCTCAGAGGAGCAGCCAATGAGAGCAGTGAACAGAAATATTCAGTTGAATTTAACTTTGTTTATATAGTACCTTTGGCAAGAAGCACTACCACAAAGCGATTTTTAATTAGCACTTTTCAGAGAACCAAAATCATACTGCAATTTCTTTGAAGCCCTATCAGTGGAACATTTTTCATTTATACATATGAAGAAAGCAAAGAGGGAGATCTGAAGGCCGCACCAAAGGTAAATATCTTAAGAAACATAATTAGATGATGAAGCCGGAATTCTCTGTTTCTTCAGTTTCAGTGGACGAAGCTTTGCTTCCTGTTTGCAATCTTTTGATGCAATTTACCTCATCTTAGACTTAGCACCATGGCAATAGCACTGAAGACCAGATACCCACAATCGACGCAGTAGGAACTGCGGTGCCCTGGGAGAGAGGGCTGTTTCACCTTGAACTGCACTGGGTGTGTAATGACTGCTCATCCTGGTGCAGCCATCTTGTGGTCAGATGCATGTTAATTCCATCCTATGGGCGTTGTCTCCCAGATTTGAGTGCATTCTGTTTTGTATTTATTTACCATGTGAACGGGCGATTCTAATGGCCATTAACATATTTTAGTACTGATGTTTTAACCGCTGAAAAACATAAGACTTCCTGCAGTCATACTCACGCATGCGGATCTGCCTCGGCTTCAAGGCACTGCAGTATGTGGCTGGCCAAAAGATGTGGTGACTCCTTCTAAGCAACTTGGCCAAAAGGAAAGAAGAATGTAAAATGAAATCCCCCTTTTCCTTTTGTTCTATTCATTCTATGCAAAACTGAGATTGATGCAGTGTGGATACGTCATGGAATGAATTTAACTTGGGGTGGAATCACGAGTGAAGAACTTTGGCTTACTCTCTGGCTACCTTGGGCCTGAAACTATGTAAAGTGCTTTGTGACAATGCTCGTTGTTAAAGGACCTATATAAATAAAATTGAATTGAATTGAATTGAATTGAATTGCTGTGAAGCCTTGTTTGGAGCTTAAAGAACGATCCACCTGGTTTTTATGTCTCACCCTGTGCCCATTGTAGGTATGCCAGAGGAGAACTAACAGATTATTTTCAAAGGTAAACATTTGGAGTCCACTGCAGATGCAATGAAATATAGTTAGACCCTAAATAATGATATGTGTTAAGTATAATATAAATATTTATTGTTTTTCTAAAACAGTTCCCAAATAATCTTTCTTTATTACGGTTTTGTAGTTCCCAGAACATTGTCGTTTATTACAGTTGTATGTTTTGTACCCTAGCATGGAAAACTGATTCTGTCATCTTCACTCCAACACAGAGATATAATGCAGATGGGGCCCAATGCTGACCAGTTATGCGATCCCCCAGTTCCCCGACGTGAGCTATACGGAGTCACCTCAAACTTATCAGCTTCCAATCAATAGTGAGCTTTACCCAGGCCCAGTCTTATTAAGTGAACTTTACTCAGGCCCAGTCTTAATTAGTGAACTTTATTCAGGCCCAGTTTTATTAAGTGAAGTTTACTCAGGCCCAGTTTTATTAAGTGAAGTTTACTCAGGCCCAGTTTTATTAGTGAACTTTATTCAGGCCCAGTCTTATTAAGTGAAGTTTACTCAGGCCCAGTTTTATTAGTGAACTTTATTCAGGCCCAGTCTTATTAAGTGAACTTTATTCAGGCCCAGTCTTAATTAGTGAACTTTACTCAGGCCCAGTCTTATTAAGTGAACTTTACTCAGGCCCAGTCTTAATTAGTGAACTTTATTCAGGCCCAGTCTTATTAAGTGAACTTTACTCAGGCCCAGTTTTATTAAGTGAACTTTATTCAGGCCCAGTTTTATTAAGTGAACTTTATTCAGGCCCAGTCTTATTAAGTGAACTTTACTCAGGCCCAGTCTTAATTAGTGAACTTTATTCAGGCCCAGTCTTATT
>JAACJT020023461.1:0-22541 GCA_009936485.2 Gymnarchus niloticus | reverse complement strand
CCCCTCTCTCCCCCGTCTCCTTTCTATTTTTAAATATCCCGCCCCTCCCCCCCCCCCCCCCCCCCCCCCCCCCCCCCGCCCTTCTTGAAGAGCACCCACTCAAGGCCATGTGTCCCGCTTTTGTTTCCTAGTTTACATCAGTTGCTGTGAAACTTATAAAAAGCTATGAGGTGGCTGATGAATTATTGTCAGTGGTACTTTGGAAAGATTTAAACTTCCAATGAATTGCCAATAAAAGAACCCATGAGCTTGCACGACAGTAAAGAAAGTTCTGTCAGTTCTGTCTGAAAGTATTCTGTCACTCAGAGGTTTGATAGAGGCTTGCTGTTATTTATCATGTATATCTTTATATCATAAAAATATACAATGTAGCACAGTGGCTGAGTTGTAGTACCATGGTTTCACACGTCCAGGGTTGGGGGAATGAGTCCCACCCTACCTCTATATGAAGTTGGAGTGTTGTTCGTGTTGCCCACCTGCATTCCAAAAACATGCAGTCAGATGAAATGGTGTGTCTAAATTGTCCCTATTCTATGACTGTGTGCCTGGCATTGGGGTGTCTTCCCATCCAGGGTGCCCCCCGCCTTGTGCCCTTTGTTTCCTGTGATAGGCTCCAACTTTATCGTGACCCTGTGTTTATAAAGGGTTGAAAAATGCACAGTATATAGCAAGTATATTAATGTGTTTAGGACCCAGGAACAATGATTGCGGGTATATTATGTGTATATAAATGTGTTTGTGCTCCAAGAACAGTCAGTGTTGGTATATTGTGTATATTTAAATGGGTTTAGGCTTCAAGAACAGTCACAGTTGGTATTTTATGCATATATAAACGTGTTTGGGCTCCAAGAACAGGCAGTTTTTAAAAAATATTTTTATTGAATATTGAAATTGATTTTAAATTAACACAAATAACAGGCATGCAGAATACCAAATATGCTTACAGAAATAGTAAGATATATATTAACTGCATCGTTTAAGAATCCTGTAAACATTTATAAGTTGTCACGTGTGGAGGACCCATGGGTGGAGACGAACTCAAGAGGCTCAGGGTGACAGAACACGGAGCTTTATTACCCAGGATGGGAACAGGACAAAGGACAGGTGAACAATGACTGAGCAAGAGTACTCTGGACACTCTCCCTTAAATAGTCTCTAGATCCAGGGTAAAGCACTCGGAGACCCCTGGTGGTGGAAGGGGGAACCGTGACAGGATCCCCCCTCTATGGACAGTGGTGCGAAGGATGAGGATGGTCTGGATGGGTGTGGTGAAAATCTCTTATGAGCTCAGCGTCCAGGATGCTCTAGGGGGAGACCCAGGTGCGGTCCTCCATGCTGTAACCCACCCAGTCCACTAGATACTGGAAGCCTCTCCCCCTGTGACAACAGTCCACAATATGGTTAACTGTATAGGTGGGGGCACTATCAGTCATTCGTGGTGGTGGGGGCACAGGAGCCTGGGGGCTGTTGGTGCCGCACACAATGGGCCGGAGGTGGGAGATATGGAACGTGGGATTGACATGCAGAATGGAGATAAGGGCCAGCTGGTAGGTGACCGGGTTGATGCGGGATGATCCGGGATGGGCCCCAGTAGCAGGACTCCAGCTTGACTGACTCGGGCCTGTAAGAGAGATTATGGGTAGACAGCCAGACCTGATCCCCGGGGTGGAAGAGTCTGACCGGATGATGATGCCTGTTCGCCTGATGGATGTAATCTTTGTTAGTCCCTAGGATGGATCGGCGAGCACTATGCCAGGCCATCCGGCAACACCACATAGCCACACAGGCCGAGGGTGTGTCGACGGCGGATTCCTCTGTGGAGAACAAACGGGGAGAGAAATCATACATGCATTCGAAAGGTGACATCCCAGTGGCAGCTGATTCATGGGCGTTATGGGCCAGCTCCACCCACATCAGATAGTGGCTTCAGGTGCGCGGATTGGAGGAGACAAAGTTATGTAAAAACTGCAGGACCAGTTGGTTAACCCTCTCCGCCTGACCGTTCGACTGAGGATGGAACTCCAAGGTCAGGCTGACAGACACATTGAGTAAGGTGCAGAAGGCCTGCCAGAATTGGGAAATGAACTGGGGAGCCCTGATGGAACCCACGTTTGAGGGGAAACCATGAAACCGCACCATGTGCTGCAGCACCAGTTTGGCCTTCACAAGGGCTGGGGTAGCTTGGGCAAGGGAATGAAGTGGGCAACCTTGGAAAAGTGGTCCACCATGTTCAGTATGGCCATATGGCCTTGCAAGTCAGGTAGTCTGTGGATAAAATCTGACGCCCAGTGCGATCAAGGTGTGCCAGGAACTGGAAGGGGCAGGAGCTCCCCAGCGGGAGCTGTATTATCTGGGTGGTTGCGGGCGCAGGTGGGGCAGACCGCCACAAAGGTCTGAACATTGGTGGTCATTCCAGCCCACCAAAATCTGCATCCCAAGAAAGGGAGGGTGGCACAAGCTCCACCATGGCCGGCGAAGACAGAAGAATGACCCCACTGGAGAACCTCAGACCTGAGTGTAGCTGGAGCATATAGTTTGCCTTGGGGGATCCCTGACAGGCCTGGGTTGGACAGCAGGGCTCTTAGTACTCAGTCCTCCACCCCACCAGATAAGAGCCACAATCTTGGAGGCAGGTAGGAGGGGAGCTGGAGCGGGGTAGAGGTTGTCGGACTCAAACAGGTGAGGCAGAGCATCGGCCTTGGCATTCCCTGAGCCTAGACAGGGAGAATGAAATCAAAGTTCTCAAAAAATGTAGCCCACCTGGCCTGTCTGGGGTTGAGCTGCATGGTTCGCTGGATGGCAAGCAGGTTCTGATGGTCCGTGATAACCTGGAAGGGTACCATAGCTCCCTGCAACCAGTACCGCCGTTCCTCCAGGGCCAACTGGATGGTGAGCAGTTCCCAGTCCCCCACGGCATAGTTCCATTTGGGTGCGGAGAACTTGCAGGAGATGAACGCCCAGGGATGAAGAGCACCCATCCCGTCCCACATCCGAGGTATCAACCTTGACCAGGAATGCACAGGATGGGTCCGGATGGACCAGGATGGGTGCCGATGTGAAGGCCGCCTTGAGCTAAACAAAGGCCCCCTCCGTCTCTGGAGACCAAGTGATGTGACTGCGTATGATTTGCGTGAGGGGGACCGCGACAGAACTAAAACCACGGATGAACCGCCTGTAAAAGATGATGAAGCCCAGAAAGTGCTGCAGCTGTTTGAGGGTACTGGCGCGGGGCCAGTCCAACACTGCCGAAACCTTGGCAAGGTCCATTGATATCCCATCGGTGGCGATAACCCAAAAATGACATGGAAGGTGTGTGGAAGAGGCACTTCTCGAGCTTGCAATATAGGCCATTCTGCAACACAGTCTGAACTTGAATTATGTGATCGTGAGCGAGTGCGAATAGATAAGAATGTCATCCAGATAAATGAAAATGAACCAGTTCAGGTAATCGCGGAGGACATTATTCATAAAGGATTGGAAGACAGACGGACTGTTGGCAAGCCCGAACGGCATCACGAGATATTCATATAGTCTGTTGGAGGTAATAAAGGCTGTCTTCCATTCATCCCCTTCACGCATCCACACCAGGTTATATGCTCTACGGAGATCGAGTATAGCAAATAGGGAACTTCCACACAGTGACTCGATCACCATGTTCATAAGGGGTAACTGGTAGTGGTTCTTTACCATGATCTTGTTAAGTCCCTGGTAGTCGATGCATGGCTGGAGTCTGCCGTTCTTCTTTTTCACAAAGACGAAACCCACTGCTGCCAGTGATGTAGACAGCTGGATCTGCCCTCTACGGAGAGCCTGGGAAATGTAGTTTTCCATAGCTGCTTGCTCGGGACGGGAGAGAGAGTAGAGGTGTCCATGCGGAGACATCGTGCCAGGGAGCAAGTCGGTTGCACAGTCATACGGTTGGTGAGGTGGAAGTGTTGTAGTTCTCTGTTTCCTAAAACACTGCCGTAAATCATGGTACTCTGGTAGTAAGGCAGAGAGATCCACCTCACTAGCAGGATCTTCTGGCAGAGTCGGAGCCACTGTCTGTCAGGAAGAAGCGGCCCACACAATCTGTACCCCACTGGAGGATGCGCCTGGTAGACCACAATATTAGGGGGTTGTGGAAGCAGAAGCTAAGGGTAACCGATGATGTGGGGGATTGCAAGAACCTAATAATAAAAAACTGGATTTTCTCATGGTGTGACCCAACACTTAACCCGAGAGGAATGGTTCCGTGGCTTACCTCCCCAGTACTGAGGTGGCGTCCATCTAGGGCCTGGACATGCAGTCACTCCTGGAGGTCCTGCAGCGGAATGCACAGACGCTGAGCGAGGTCTGCATCAAGAAAATTGTCAGCCGCTCCTGAGTCTACGAAAGCCCGCAAGGTTGTCTCCCGCACCGACTAAGTCAGGCGGACGGTGATAGTAAGGGATTCCACACAGCCGGGGTTTCCCTATATGACTCCTGTCAAGGCTCCCTGGATGCCTGACGGGAGAGGGCGTTTCCTGACCAGTAGGGGCATCCCAGACGCCGGTGTCTGGATTGTCCACAGTAAAGCCAGAGGCTCTCCCGTAGTCTGTGATCACTCTCTTTGACGGACAGCTGGGTTCGCCCCAGCTGCATGGGTTCCTCAGGGGTGAGGTTGGATGCTGGCTGGGTTGGAAGAGGTGGAAAAGGTTCCTCCTTTGGGGCGGGGGATTGGTGCTCCCAGAGCCGGTTGTCCACACATATAGCCATCATGATGAGGGTTTTAAGGTCTTCCCTGAGCTCCCAGGACACCAGCTCATCTTTGATCATCTCCGACAGCCCGTTGTGGAAGTATACTATAAGCACCTCCAGGTTCCAGCCCGTTTCAGTGGCCAGGGTCTGGAATTCGATGGAGTACTCCATCATTGACTAAGTCCCCTGTAATGGATGGAAAGGTCGGGCGCCTCCTTCTCGACCTCGAATGCAGTGATCAAACATGTGCTTTAATTCTTACGTGAAGGTCTCGATGGTGGTACAGAGTGCCGGGCTGTGATTCCACACCCTCGTCACCCAGGCTAGTGCCTGGCTAGATAGCAGCAAAATGATATAGGAACTGCATCATTAGTAAAAACAATCAACCAAACAACCCTTATTTTAAACATGGTATCATTATAGCAAAGCAAACAAAATAAGAATTGAAGTACATAGTAGTAGCTTTGATTACAAATATTTTGCATGCTTTACCAACAGTTGTCAGTCACCAGTTTGATTGTCCATTAAGTCTGTTACCTTTTTTTTACATAGTCTATAAATGGTCTATAGAGATTGTCAAATTTGTTTAGTTTACCTTTTAAAATGAGTGAAATTTTTTTCTGGAGGCAAACTTAATAGCATTTGTTTCAGCCACCATTTAATACTTGGACTATGAGTTTTCTTCTACATAAGTGCTGTTACCTTTTTGCTGTTCAGTAAGCTAAGGTTTATAAATAAAAGTTGATTTTTGCTATAAGTATGCACCACTGGGTATAGACCTAGTAGAAATAACTCTGGGTCCAGAGGTATTGAGCATGAAGTAATGTTTTCAGTTGTAACTCTTATATCCTCCCAAAAGTTTTTCACCTTTTTACACTGCGAGACACAATGAAACCATGTTCCTTTGGCTTCCAAATACATACTACATGAATCTGGTATATTTGCATTGTATCTGTTCAGTTTGACTGGTGTCACATATGTTTGCATTAACCAGTTATATTGTAATAACTTGAGACGTGCATTAACAGTACAAGTTTCTGCATTAGTACAACCTAATTTCCAGTCCTCCTCTGAAACCTCAGATTACCAATCATATAGCTTATACTGTGAACTCTCAGGGGAACACAACACCAACAACTTATAAAACTCAGACATGAGAGTCTTTTTTATACAGACCTATATTGTGACTTTTTCAATAAGAGATTGTGGGGGTCTGGTCAGTATATTTTTTTGACAAAATTTGTACCTGACGGTATTTAAGGAAATGTTTTCTGTTGAGACCAAGCTTGCTTTTTAATTATTCAAATTACATCATATTATCAGATTCTGCCAAATATAAATCTTAAATTTTTTCAAGCCCTTTAGTGGCCCATTTACAATTTAAATGTAGCATCTGCCCTTCCAGGATTAAATAGCTGGTTGTCCCAAAGAGGGCTATACTGTGATAGAAAACATGGTTCCTTTAAATAACTCCTTACATCGTACCATATTTTTATCATTTGTTTAACAATTGGGTCGCTAGTTTTCTTACGTAATCTTGCTATTGTGTCAGAATGCATATACCAAGGTAAAGGGAATGTCAGATCAGAGGATTCCACAGAAATCCAGTGAGGAGGGTCATCTTTTGTGAAATAAACATAATAGGCCTCAGCTATGCAGGCTAATAATACCATATTAAATTGGAGCATTTTAGTCCTCCTCAGTCGTATGGTAAATATAGTAAAGACAGGTGAAGCCTGGCTTTTCTTTTGGGCCATATAAATTTCACAGTCTTTTAAGTCTCAAAAATCGGCCTGATGGTGGTGGTAATGTAATATTCTGAAACAGGTAAATAATTTTTCCAAAACATTCATCTTTAAGATATTCATTCTCTCTATTGTAGAAGCAGGCACTGACATCCATTAATCAATTAAATTAGAAATTTTAACCATTGCAGAGTCATAATTAACATCAACAATATCTTTTAATTTAGGTACAATTTTAATCCCCAAACACGTAAATCCTTCAACAATGTTTCTGTAGGTGAGTTTTTTCTTTCTGTTTCATCAAATGACAGTATACAGCATTTAATTTTTTTTACTGCAGAGCCTGAAATATTGCCAAATGTTTTAATTAGGTGTAATAAATTTGGAATTAACGTTTTTAATTCCAAATAAATAAAATAATGTCATCAGCATACAGTGAGAGTTTATGTTCAGTTATTCCATCTATAATTCCATAAACTTCAGGGTGTGATCATACAGCAATTGCAAAGGGTTCAATGGCTAATGTAAATAACAGTGGAGATAGTGGACAGCCTTCTAATAAAAAATTGAGGTATTATGGTTTGCAATAATTTGTGCTGTAGTATTTTTGTATAGTAAATGATCTTATTTTCTAAAGTTATATCTGCAGCCAAACCTTTCCAAAACAAGAAAGAGATATGGCCAATCGACCCTGTCAAAGGTCTTTAAAGCATCCAACAATGAGTGCTATATCGGATTTATAGTTTGTATTTTATATGATATTCAATACCCTGCACACATTAGGAAAACATGTCCTCCTATAACAAATCCATCTTGGTCTTTATGAATTATATCTGGTAGGAATTTCTGTAATCATTTTGCAAGTATTTTACATAAAATTTTAAGGTCAGAGTTTAGCAAGCTTGTCAGCCTCATATTTTCACACCTACCCGACAGTTTTCCTGGTTTTGGAAAGTAGCGTAATTACGGTACCAGAAATAGAAGGTGGAAGGCTCTCATTCTTAAATGCTTCTACAAACATTTCTAAAAGGGGTTTTAGAAGCTTTAACTTAAATATTTTGTACTGGTCAATTGGGAGCCCATTTGGCACTGCAGTTTTTCCTGAAGCCATAGAATCAATTGCATTTTCATTTCCTTTACTGAAATATCCAATTCTAATTCCTCATTATGTTCATCTGGAATAGATGGTATAGGCAATTTATCTAAAAATGAGCAATCATTTTATGTTATCTGTATAATCTCTGTATGATTTTCTCATAGTGTTGTCTAGAAGCATCATTAATGTCAATAGGGTCAACTAATGTTCAATCACGAATTTTAATTAATGTGATTGCATGTCTAGCTTCTGGTTGTTTGATTTGTCACACCAGTAGTTTACCTGATTTATCACATTGTTCTTAAAATGTGTGTTTGAGCCCTAGAAAACTAGCAGCTGCTCTGGAAGCAAATAGGTCGTCATATTCAGACTTCATCACTAACATATCTTTTTCAAGTTGAGGATTATTTCCTGGATAAACTTTCTCCTGCAATACCTTTATTTTCTAATTGCAATCTGTTCTGTTGGAACTTTTCCTTAGACCTGGTGCAACTGATTATGTGTCCTCTAATAAATGCTTTAAATACATCCCATCTAGTACATGCAGATGAAGCGTCCCTAAGTAAGTTAGAAATTTCTCATCCTTTAACAGTTCTTGTTAAAACCGCCAACTACATGGATCTTGCACCAGCTTTCTATCCATGTATACCAAGCAGCAACGAGCATGGTCAGTTATCACAATATTACCATATGAGCAGTCCTGAACTTTAGACTGTAGCCCTGCTGAAATTAAAAAATAATTGATCTGAGAAAATGCCTTGTGAGTGTCAGAATAGCAAATAAACACTTTAGAATTTGGCTTCATTTCTCTCCAAATATCTATCAGACTAAGTTCTTTCATGAAATTCTGGTTAACGGTCCTACATCTATTATGTAACCGATCTATGCCTGTAAATTTATCTAGACTTGGATCTAAGGTACAGTTAAAGTCACCTGCTATTATGAATTGTCCAGTGAATGTTGAAAGGTTAAGAAATTAACCTGTAAAAAAGTTAGGGTCATCTGCATTAGGGCCATATACATTCACTATATTTAATTTTTCTGATAACAATGAACCTTGTATGATTAAATATCGTCCCATCTTATCTTTAATTATGTTAGTACTATCAAATGGGATAGACTTTTGAATGAGTGTCATTACTCCTCTAGCTTTGGATGAGAATGGTTCCATATAAACATCACCCTGCCATCTTCTCCTAATCCTAATATCTTCTCTTTCTAATAGATAAACTTCCAGTAAAAATAATTTTAGAATCCATATCTTGTATCCTATTCATTACCTGTTTAACTTTTTTAAGCTTATGTAAACTCTTGCAGTTCCACAAAACACATTTAAATTCTGCTCCTTGTGAAATAAGTAATACAGTACTTTTATAAGTAAACCTTTCAACTTTAAAGAGCACATCAAACACGGGTGGTTTAACAGCCATCCTACAACCTGAATTTTATGAAAAAATCCACTTTCCCAAAAACATGGGACCCACCCCCCCGAAAACACTGTTCGATAAATAACATGAACTATTTCACACATCGTGAGGATTAGCCTCTCCACTCCATAATAAAAGAAAGAGCAAAAACTAAAATAGCACTTCTGCAATGACTTCATCTTAAGTTGTAAACGCCATAAATCGAAATATGGTGTATACGCTACCATTACCAAGATGTGCATAACCTAGATGCGACTTGTAGGAATACTTGCAGAGAGGCCGGCCGTTGACATCTGTCCTGCTCGGTCTGGCTGGGAAACTCTCTCTCCTGTCCATCCTTCAAGGAGTTGTGACGAGAGAGGACACCTCTGTCCCCGGGTCTGCAAGCTGCCTCATCCTGAGCACCTAGTTGAGCTGGCCAGTAAGTCAGCTGGATGTACTGGCATTGCTGAACTCCGGAGCTGCTAAAACTTTCTCAACCGGGAATTAGCCACCACATTCCACTGCAGCAGATATGTCAAATCCTCCAGGTGCAACCCCTCAATGGACGTCCATTAGATTCAGGTGACATAGATCAGCAGACCAATTTGATTAAGCTTGAAACTCATTCCGAGAGTATACAGCTATACCCCTTTGATTCTCCACACACTCCGCTGATCCTAGGCTTGCCATGGCTGCAATAGCGCAATCCTCGTATTTCCTGGATGTACAGTCAAATACTAGAGTGGGGTATTGTTTTCCAGTCTCGTTGTTTACATCCCATTGGAGCCACTCGACAGATTGCGGGAAAGAATCCAGAAATGGTCAAACAATGTCAGTCATTAAGGAATACCACAATCTTGGCAAATCCTTCAGCTGGTGAAAAGCCACTTTGTTGCCTCCCCACCAACCCTACAATTGTGCCATCAGTCTTCTTCCCGGTACCTGTCCCCCTGTGGCCTCCTATACGCTCTATCAAAACCTGAACAGATTGCCCTCGATGAGTACATCATGGCCTCATTTGTTCATTTACATCTCCCGCTGCTGCCAGATTCTTCTTCATCAGGATGAAGGACAGTGGTCTTTGACCCAACATTGACTACAGAGCATTAACCTGGATCATGATTAAAAACAGGTTCCTCCCTGCTGCTTATAAACACCTCCATCAAAGTTTTACAGGGAAGCATCATTTTACCAAGCTCAATATGCTCAGTGTATATGATCTTGTCTATATACGCCTGGGGAACAAATGGAAGACTGCATTTATCACTCTTAGGGGTCATTATGAATATTTAGTTGTGCCTTTTGGGCTTTTAAACAGCCCAACCGTGTTCAAAAATGACATGAATGACATGCTCTGTGACTACATAAATGTTTACGTTCGATTATGTTTACCTGGACAACATTCTGATTTTCTCTCACTCCCTTGCTGATAACGTTCAACATGTTCATTTAGTATTGCAGTGGCTTCTCCAAAATGGTCTTTTCTGCAAACTAGATAAGTGTTCATTCCATACCTCATCCACCACCTTCCTTGGCTATAGTATCACCCCTGGGGGCACCTCCATGGATCCAGCTAAGGTCTCAGCTGTCAGAGAGTGGCTTCATCCAACCTCTGTGAAACAACTACAGCATTTCCTGGGCATTGCTAACTTCTATAGGCACTTTATATGCAATTACAGTGTTGTTGCCAGTCCCTTGACCCAGCTCACAGAGACAGGCCATGGTTTTCTTTGGAGTGGGGGGCAGCAGCGGAATTTGACCAGCTCAAGTGACAGTTCATCTCAGCCCCTGTCCTGAGTCGCCCTGACCCAGAGTGTCCCTGTATGGTGGAGATCGATGCTTCTAATGTGGGGGCAAGCACTGTTCTGTCCCAGTGGGGGGTCGATAGGAAGCTCCACCCTTGAGCTTCTCTTGGAAGTTCTCCCCTGTGGAACAGCGATACAGCATGGGGGCCTCAGAGCTCCTAGCTGTCCGTTGGGCTCTGGAGGAATGGCACTACTGGCTCCAGAGTGGTGACCAGCCCTTCTAGGTCTGAATGGACCACTGCAACCTGCTTGCCATTCAACACCTCCAGCAGTTGAACCCTCACCAAGCATGCTGGGCCATGTTCTTTGAAGCCTTTAATATCACCCTGACCTACTGCCTGGGGTCAAAGAACACTAAAGTGGATGCCTTGTCTCGACAGTTCAAAGTGGGCGCTCAGGTACTCGTCCCTCCACCTGTGCTCTCCTCCACCAGGATAGCGGCTCCACTGCAGTAGGACATGGAGACCCATATTCTGCAGGCGCTACAGAATGATCCCAGCCCCAAGGCTGTCTCTACATATCCCAAGCCCTCTGGCCAGAGGTCCTCTTGTGGAGGCCCTTTTTCGTACTCACAGGCCACACAGGTGTCTGCAACACCGCCCACCTTCTTCAATGCTGATTTTGGTGGCTCAAGCTGGTGGCAGATGCTCGATGCTTTGTGTGCACAAGCATTATCTGAGCATTGACACACCCTGAAAACCAGCCTCCGGTGGGCTTGCTCCATCCTCTGCTGGTCCTATGCCATCCCTAGTCCCACCTCACCCTGGATTTCATCACAGGTCCTCCTGTATTTCAGGGCAATACGGTAATTCTGACTATAGTGGACCACTTCACCAAGGCGGCACACTTTGTTCCCATTACTAAGCTCCCGTCTGCACCTGAGACAGCTGAGATTCTCCTCCACCAGGTGGTATGTCTTCACAGTTTCTCATCGGACATTATGTTGGACCATAGTCCCCAGATTGGGTCTCAGTTCTGGTGGTCCTTCTGTACCTTGCTTCGGACCTCAGTCAGCCTGTACTCAGGCTTTCACCCCAGTCTAATGGCAAGCAGAATGGGCTAACCAGCAGATGGTTTAGTTCCTCCGGCAGTTTGCCTATGTGAATCTCCGCCCCTAGGTAGAGTTGGCCGATAACATACCTACCCTGGGCAGAGCTGGCCCATAACACTCACTGGTCCTCCGCTTCAGATATGTCTCTCTTTGAGTGTGTGTACGGCTGCTCATCCCCTCTGTTCCCCACAGAAGAGCCAGGGGTTGAGGCATCCTCTGCATGGGCTGCCGTTTGGCATTGCAGTGAAGCTTGGCCCCCTGCCCGAGAGGCCATCCAGCGCACCCCGGCGAACACTCTGGCTGTCGACCTTTCATCTGCCCTGCTGAGGAGAGTTCTCAAAACCGCCCCCCCAATACCTGGGTCCCTTCTGAGTGGCATCAACCTGGTGACTTACCACATAACCCTATCCCCGACCCTCCGGGTCCATCCGACATTCCATGTGTCCCATCTCTTTCCCGTTCTGTGTGGTACCCTGAACCCTCCTGACCCTGCATCACCGATGGTGCTCCAGCATACACTATCAACTAAATTGTGGACTGCCGACACCATGGTCGTGGGTTCCAGTACTTAGTGGACTGGAAGGGCTACAGTGTGGAGGACTGCTTGTGGATCCAGCCTCGCTACATCTTGGACTGGTCGCTTATTGATGACTTCGACTGGGACCACCCTGACAAGCCTCACCTGTCTGGAAACTAGTCGTAAATGAGGGTGTCCTGTCATGCCCTTTTGATGGCTGCTCTTCTCCCACAGTGGTTTCCCCATTTCCCTAATTGCTGCCTGATTTATTTATCCCTAGTGCTCCTACTCCTCTCCGTTCAGTCATTATTCTTCTGTCCCCGGTTTCCCGTGTCTGTGGTTCCCTGTCTCAGTAAACCTTGTTCCCATGATCTCCCAGTCTTCTGAGTTTTCTGTCTCCATGCTCAAACCCCGATCCCAACACTAGCGTGACACGCTGGTGGTATATTGTGTATTTAAATGTACAATGTTGTATTTAGGCTCCAAAAATAGGCACTAGTGGTATATTGTGTGTATTTAAATGTGTTTAGGCTCCAAGAACAGGCACTGTTGATATATTTTTGCCATGAATACACAGAATGGACACAAGTGCAGAGCCAGGTTCTTTATTTGAAGTCAAAAGACAGGCAGGGTCAAAACCAGAATTAATGGGATTTCCAAAAGTTAAAGGGGTATCCAAAGACATGTTTACAACAGGTAGGGTCAAGGCCAGAACAGACAGAATTTCCACAAGCCAGAGGTACATTTAAAAACATAGTCGAGGTCACGGGCAGAAACAGTCAAAATCCAGTAAGGCTATCAGCACAGCAAACAAATCCAAAAGACAATAGGCAAAAGGGCAAGGTCAACGAATATCCAGAGGGTCAGGCACAGGCAAACTTCAGGAATGACAAAACACTCAGTAAAGGTCAGAAACTTAATACCTCACACTGAGGTGAGGGAGCTGATGTGAACATAAAGGAAACCAAATCATGCATCTTTGAACTCAGCTGTAAAAACTCTGGGGATGGTAAATGAATGTATGTTGGGCGTGGCTGGTAAAACTGGTTTGGTATGTTTTTCTGTCTTGGCTGGCTGGGACTTGGCATGGGCATGACAATTGTGTGTATTTAAATGTGTTTAGGCTCCAAGAACCGGCACTGTTGGTATATTGTGTATATTTAAATGTGTATTGGTTCCAAAAACAGGCACTGTTAGTATTTCATGTGTATTTAAATGCAGTTAGGCTTCAAGAACAGCCACTGTTGGTATATTGTCTGTATTTAAATGTGTTTAGGCTCCAAGAACAAAAGCTGCATGTTTATATATTGTGTGTATTGCAACGTGTTTAGGCTCCAAGAACTTTTGGTACTACACTTTTGGTATATTACCGTGTGTATTTAGGCTCCAAGAACAGGCACTTTTGGTATATATTGTGTGTGTGTGTGTGTGTGTGTTTAGGCTCCAAGAACCTTATTTTATGCAAGATCATTACATACAGTCTGTATTCAAAAGTACAAATGCTAGCTAGTCATTATATACAAAATAGTGAGTGTGCTGATACAGAGGACTGTGGGACAAACCTTCAGCAGCATTGTGGTACACAGGTCCCTCTTCAACTTCTCAAGCCGTCTCACTCCTGCAAGGTATTGTATAACAGTAAAGCTGGTTTCAGTGTTTTTGTTTCTTCCCTGCACCTGAAAATGGGAAAAAGGATGACCATTCAATGCTTATTGCTGTCGATTAAGTTAAGAATGGCTACTGATTAATGAAGTTATGCAAGCTCCTTAAAAACTAAAGTGCTTGTTTTTTAAGACAATATGGTACCGATACCTCTTTGCCATGGATGTGGCATAAAAAAACTGTGAACTCAAATCCCTGGCTATGAAGCTACAGTAGGTTGTTCTTCACTGCAAGGGATCAATAGGGTTTCATAGACACCCTGTTTAAACTTTCAGCCCAGATGTCAGGGGAATTAACATCCAACTGAGGAGATTCTCAGCCTATAGAGAAAATTAGTGCTTAGTTGGGAAGCCAGCGATGAGCCTAAATGCAATCTGTATTCCTAAATACTCAAGTTTAGCGCAAACAGGGGTGTTGATAATTAGGAGACATTTTGTTTGACACAAACTGCACAATCAGAAGTATTGCACCTGCATGCAAATGCTGCGTTATTATAAATTATTTTATGAGCACCTTATTGTTAACACTGATAAAGAAGCTCTCGATGCATACAGGTCTCTTGTTTGATCTAGTGCAGTTGAGTTACAGTCTGTGCTCTCCCAGTAGCACAGTGGTTAGTAATAATGTTTCCCAGCATCAGGTTTGGAGTTTGTGGGTCCAGAACATGTTCTCAGGCTACATGACATCTCTAAACTGCCTGTAGTGTATATACTCCGTGAGAGACTGGCATCCCATCCAGGGTGTATCCCTGCCTTTTCCCCATGCTCCAACCCCCCCGTAACACTGCTCAGAAAAAGCAGTCAGAGGATAAATGAGCCATGTGATCCTTGTGATGTAACAATGCCCAGAAGGATAGAAATTTAAAGCCATAAAACATGCACATACATCTGTTCTACTGGGGGCAGAACAACTGAAATTCAGATACATGAGCAAGATACATGTGTATCATTTGCCAGCCATAAAACACACGTACAGCAGCATGGTAAACAACCACATATGAAACACTCTGATGTGGCTGGAATTAACTAACAGCAGCAAAGGCTCGGTGCATGTCTGTTGCTGCCAACAGTGACTCATGTTTGAGTCACTCCAATGGACTGATAACTTTATAAATATGTCCTTTCCTCTTGACCTTGGTTCACCATATTGTCAAAAACTGCCTGTTTTGCTCCAATGTATCCAGTTTCAACAGGGTTATTTTAAACCAGAGGGAGGAACATTGTGTGTCTTAATTATTGGTTGTGATCATGAATCACTTGGCCAGTGGGGGTAGCAGGACAAATTAATCTCTTCAGAAGCTCCTAGCATGTTGGTTGTTTAATTCACATACAACTCCGACAAGTGGATATACAGATGGATGTGTCATGGTGGTTAAGAATTGGTTCTCGTGACCTGATGGTGACATGGTGGTTTCGGACATTTTTGCATAATCTGATGCCTGCAGTTTCAACATGCTTCAGCAAGGAGCTTAACCTGAATTCCCCTAGTGAGGTAACATGCTATACAATTGGATGACATCACTTAAAGAATATGAAGAAAGTATGGTTTGATTTGTCAGCATTGGGGGTTGTGTATACCTCAATGGCCTATGCCTCTTTCCCTTTGCCCAGAATGTTGCGGGTTCAAATCCCTGTGGCCAACATAGTAATCATTTGACATATACTGTAGGTACTTGAGATATTATATGATGAGATAATAACCCTTTGCATAAAAAAGATCAAATGGTTTGGGACCACTAATCTGTGACAACACACACTCAGTACCTAAGTCAAGATATACTGATTAAAAACCTAAAATTTTAAAGTAAGAATTAATACTCCAAATGATGTAGAAGCCAGGCAGGGTTAAATAAATCCCAGTTGATTAAAATTCTTAGCATTAACTTCCCAGCAGTTTAACTCACTATATAACTCTTTATATTGCACTTTTAATTAAGTGTGGTATGTTAAAACTGTATGCTAAGGAATGGAATGGTTACTTAGCTTCCAGTGAAAAAAGATGCTGGAAACACCACATGTATTCCATCGCAATGGCCCACACTGCCATTGATTTAGGTTTAATGACTGCAGAGTGTCAAGAAGAGGACCCAGACACCCATCTTGCCTTATGTAATTCTGAGGGGATGAAGGAAAATGACTGAGCATTCCATAGCTTTTGGCTCCTCGTAGCACAGGCAGGGGAGGAGATCATCTGCAGAATACATTTAGATCATCCTTAGCCAATGTACAGTAGTTGGGATGGTAAGATGGTGAGGGCCTTAACCAGATCTCTCAACTTTGTGTTTAACTTTTTTTTAATACTGTCTGTATTCAGAATTTGTTTGTATAGTCATCTTGTCTGTCTATGTGAAGGCACCTTACGTACTGTGTAATATTCATTGTACATGTTTGTGCTTGGCGAATAAATTCGATTCTGAATCTAGTAATATTTGTGAATGTCTATGGTCTTTTTATAGCATTAGTTCTTCCAGAGAGTTAAGATAGTGGTTTTGTACAAGAAGACACCTGAAATATACAGAAAACAGACTACAGCTCCACTGCTAGAACTTCCAATGATGGTGCTTCACAGCTGATTTCAGGAAACTGGTGTTGCGTATATTTTAGTCGTGGGTGTTACAGTTTTTTGTTGTGACTGTGCTAATCGGACCTAACATTCTACAGATGCAACATTTCAACGTGGGGGAGAATGAAGAGGCCGCGAGCGTCTACAATTCAGTGTGAAGTTGATCAGTTCAAGATTATGGCATCAGTAGCCTACATCGTGCATTCTCTAAGAACAGGTTATGGGGAAATCTCTTTTCCAAGATTTAGCTGCTCTGCTAACTAGCAATCTAGTTTCCTTAAGAGCCCGGGGAAAAAATGCAGGTCAGGCAGCCAGCTGGTAACCATGTGCATGTAAAGCAATTTCAGTGTTACATCCACAGTGACTGCCTGTTAGTAGGTTGTACTGTGATTAATGTCACATAATAATAAAATTACTGTTACTGTTGGCTCCTTAACTGCTGTATTCTTGTGTTGTTGTTCCCTCACTATATGTCGATTTGGATAAAGCTTCTGCTAAGTAAATAAATGTAAATATCAAAACCTGTTATTTAAAATGCTCCATTAGCATTGCTTTAGACATATGAAAATCTCCCTCCCCCATGCCTTGCAGATGTCTGTAAGACCCACTAACAGGTCCTCCTTCCTTTCCTTAGTGATGATACCCAGAGTCATGGGGGGGGGGTGTGAACCCTATTGGCTCACTGTGTAGGAGCAGCAGTCATAAGCGATGTGAGCCTGGAGGTTTTCCAGAGGGCTGTGTGTGTCAGCGGAGGCTGAGAAGACTGCCAGCGACGTTCTCCCTCCTCCTCAGAGATTCTTAGTGACACAGAGGTACGGCTAACCATCTTGCCTCCCTGGTCTCATTCTCATGAGACGTCCAATACTACTGCACAGGAAGCATCTTGAAGGAGGCAAGGGATCATGCCACGCGACAGTTCTAATGTGGACATCCATTCACAGGTGCCAGAACCCCCCGTGCCCGCTCACTGTGGGCGTCTGGCACTTCTCAGATTCTCATCAGCGTGTCGTATCATGTGGGCGGTCTGTCCGAAGCTTTGTCTCACTCAGCAAATTCACAAAAAATCCGTGGCTGGTTCAGAGCAGCAGAAGGGAGAAGACAGAGTTTTGGGTCTGATGGCGTGCTGCCAAATACCTTTTGCAGCACGTGTGTTGGAGAATCATGCCCTGATGAGTTCTGCGAAAAAAGCAAAATGCATGTTCACTCTGCCGGAGAGGATGCATGCCAGTTTACTGCCGCAGTAGCCAGCACCTGGAGGCCCTAAGTGAGTTGTTATCAATACCTCAAGATGAAGGCTGCTGATTTGTCTTGTTGCTTCCAGATTAGTGATTTCAATTGCAGTAACACCACAGCAGCAAGGTAAAGTGTGGACAAATGTAGTACAAGACAAGACATAGTGCAAATAAATTATATTAGAAAGTTGGCATTAATAAAAAATTAATTTAATTTAGTGTATGCACAATTTAAAGTCAGAGAGAAAAGCAGTTTACTTGTATCCTGTCAGGGATGTGGAGGGTCTCTGTAAACATTCGGTATGAAGGGCAATTTGAAAGGTGTATCATGCCTTCAGAAATCTACTCAACACTTTTGTTTTTCCTGGCCATTTCCCTGTTCAGTAAATCACAGAGGGCTTCTGTGGAATAGTGAGTAAACTATGGAAGGTGTACACTCAGTATGACTGAGAATTACATATGAATTCATCGGACGTTCAGTGATGTCTGTTGTATACACTGAGCTACAGAATGTTAAAGTGTGAGTAGCACATTAAGCACTGATTTTTTTTTTTTTTATGTTAACAGACAAGAGAGGGTCTATTGTTTTAATATTGTATTGAAATTCGATTTTATTGTGAAATATTGTGAAATTGTGTGTGTTTTGGTTTATTTTGATTGTTGAGATGGAATAAATTGGAAATAAAAAAATAAGCATTTAAATTACTTAAAATACTACTTTCACATTTTGTGGGTGCTAAGAGTGTACAAAGGACTGTAGTGAATTTATATTTTAGTGAGAACATTGCGATCACACTGTACAGTAAAAAAAAAACCAGAATACTTGATCGTTTTTAATGGTAATCGATGCGAAATGAATTGCGCTTGAGCATCAAAGTACCGATTCTGGTATCAATATGCCCAACCGTATTTTTATGACCAGTGGGAATGCCGCTAAGATGAAGTCAGAAATTACAGTGTTCCTTACAGAATTTAAATGGAATATTATTGCTTTATTTGCAACATTCTCCTCTTTTTAAGTGTTTTTGTAAGACAGTTTCCGCTTGAGGCTTAACCGACTCAACTGAATTAATTAATAATCTTAACTGAAATTAACAATTAACACGGTCAGCAATTATTCCTCGTGCTTGTTAGCGAAGAATGTGTTGCTGGTATAGAATTTAGTATGGAACCGAATTCCACATAATTATTTATTTATAATGACGGTCTGCTCTTCCTGACTGAAGTACACCACTGTCATTCCATTTTTCTGTTACCCATCCACATATCTGCCACTTTAATATTTATGTGTACATAAAACTTAACGAGTTGATAACCGTTGTGATACCTGTTAACCTGTATTATTCCCGCCCAGCAAATAAATTATGTTCTGAGTAATTTTTGGTTGCCTGCAGCTGTTAATTGTAGTAAATTCCTTGATAGTGGTGTTACTGCAGTTCCTGGCCAGGACTAATACACACTGGAGTGTTAGAGCAATGCACATTACAATCAAATGGCTCCAGCTTTCTGACTAATGGCATGGATCAGTTAAACTGGAGGTAAAAGGCAACACAATATTACTGTATATGGTGAGAAATGTTCATACAGCTTCAGAGTTGAGTATATCAAATATACTGCAATTGAATCAGTCCTGGATGTGAAATAATCAAACATGCTGAATATTGTCTTGCAGCCTTAAAATTGAATTAGACATAACAAAACTGCAGCAGTTTCTGTGGTGAATTCATCAAGCTGACTATTAGCTTGCAGTCTTGGAGTTGAATTAGTCATATATATGGAAACTATATAAAAAATGATGATGTTTACGATGCAGCCACTGAATCAAATCAGATATACTAAAATTAGGCCATCCCTGAGTTAGATTTACCAAATATGGAAACATTGAGCTAGTCTGCAGCTGCCTGTAGTCCCTGAACCCAGATCAAACTGGTTTGACATTCTATCTGTGGATATTGCTTAATTGGCCAAAAGCGAATCCTGTGTGGCATCACAGTCTGAAATGAAAGAGATAAGAGTTAGACAAGTTTAAGTGTAATCAGAAGTATTCTACTGTATATTAACTAAGTAAAACTATAGTGTTCTAAAATGATCTGTAAAGTAAATTAAGCTGGAGTCAGATATAACTTGGTTGAATTTGAAGTTAAACATTATTTTAAACATGCACAGAAAGATCTACACATATTCAATGCCTTTAGCTGCACAATTGTTATCCATTGTTGGGCCAGTGGGTGGTTTCTTATAGCACTGCCCGGTGGTGGCCTGAGGAGGATGGGCTTCCCCTTTGAGTCTGGTTCCTGCCAAGGTTTCTTCCTCTTGAGGGAGTTTTTCCTTGCCACTGTCGCCTTTGGCTTACTCTCTGGGGGCTGTGGGCCCGGGACTATGTAAAGCGCTTTGTGACCGTGCTCCGTGTTAAAAGTGCTATATAAATAAAATTGAATTGACTTAAATTGAATTATCCGTGATATTTGCCATCAGTTTGGCATGTTTGTCTGAGGTTAATAAATGTGGTGGGTCACCTTGCCCAGAAGCAGTGGCCGAACCATGACTCAGAATCCGCCCCACGGGCTGGGAGCACCATTATTTCAGGACTGAAGCAACATGGAGGAAGGAGAGAGAGAAACCCTGGAAAGTGTGTAACACCAACAGTAATACATTTTCAACAGTTATATACCTTTGACCATGTCCCTGCTGTTTTCCCCTGCCAGCCTCCTCTGGGGACTAGCCCTCTGTGTAGGATGGCTGCTTCTGCCCCTTTTGCCCTTGGGAGTATCGAGAGAAGGGGGGTTCCACTATCTGTGAACCCCCTCCTGGAAGGGACACCAGAGTTGATGATTCCTTTTCACATTGGTTTTGGTTTTGTTGGTTTTTGGTATCAGGGGAAGAGCGGCTCCAGGGCCAACTGTCCCACTCGTGCTGGACTTCCAGGTGCAGTAATAAAGGCATGCCATCCACAAAAGGCAGCTTCGTTTTGCATAGCACCATGCCCTTGCATCGTGTCCTTCCCCATCCCATGACATGAAGTAGTAGGCAGGACAGACTAAAGAGAAAAGATACCACCCAGGGGGATGGCTGATATGACATCATTCCTCATGAGGAGGAGGGACATCATAATAGGAAAGGAATGTCCCTTTTCATAAGGCCTTGGATTACCCTGTTAGGAAAGGAGTAGGGTGAGACTTACTTCATTTGGGAAGGCAAGCTGATTCACATGACAGTAGTCCGGGGATGGAATAGGGACTATTTTGGGGGGAAGAAATTATACAACAGGGTTGGGAAAGAAAAATAATTTTGGGGAAGCAGTCATGAAAAACCTGATGGATGCTGTGCTTGGGAAAAGTAATATCGGCTGAGCTGTCTGGACATAGTGGCTGAATATCCAGTCAAAAGCTTACTGAAAGAACAAGAGATTTGTATGGCTGATTGCTGGTGGGAGGAGATCTGCGCCCCCCTCCACCTCCCCCAGCTTACAAACAGCTCAGGCCACATGCTGAGATGAAAACCCAGGCGATATGGGTAAGTCAATTTTAGGTGAATTTCAAAGGTGTACAGGATAGCTGGGAAGGCACCTGCTGCTCTGTGTGGGTAACGCCCATATATGCTGTGAGCACAGGAAGTGTGTCCCTCTGACAGAGCATAGGTCAGCCTGACCCTCCCTTTCACCGTGGGAGACTTGATGCAGAGACGTGTCCAGTAATAGGCCTGTGCACATCACCATGGAGAAGCAGGAGCATTTTGGGATGTTTTAGACCTGCCACATCTCTGTGCTGGGCTGGGCCCAGTTCTCCTCTTCTTCTCAGATCTGTGTCCTGCCCATCACTCTCTTTCCATTTCATCCTATCTCGCTCTCATTCTCTCTCAAGACTTCATCTAACTCTTCCCTACCATCATCCCATCGGCTTTCTTTTTGGGCAGTATCATGGGAGGGTGATCACAGGGTGATTGGAATCTGTCATTCAGCCATCTGTTGGACGTCCAGTCCAACAAGGCAATTGCTGAGTGCAAAGTGGTTGCGAAGGTCGGTATGGTGAGCATCTGCTCCTGCACTCCAAGCGACATCAAACGATATCACAGTAGCTTCTCCCCACCAAGCAGCTTTGACAATGCACCGAGCTCACAGCTCGCCGGCCATCCGCGCATTCTGTCATTTTCTCTTATGCCGTTTTTCTCATCGTTATTGCAAACCTGTCTTTTAAAATAGTGCTCGCAGTCACTTGTCTGAGGCAAAGAAAAGTCTGTGCATATCAATTATTAATTCACGTTGTTTTTCAGTTCCTTTTTAATGTAATGCATCAAAGCGGTCTCATTAAAAATATCTTGCGTGTGTTAATGGTGTGCCAGACTTTGCGTTAAAAGGATGAGCCTACATTGTGCACCATACAAAATTCATCAAAATAATTTCTCATTACAACCATGGCGAAGACAAAAACGTTAATTTTGCTTGCAGTGGACTGTTGAGATAACAGGCAGTAAATTACCTACCTTCGACTGTAATGGCATTTTATCTGTTTTGGGCAACTTTTGAGGTGTTTTGAGTTATGATAAAATGTGCAGCACTCTCTGATTTGATTATAGACAGTGGAAAGACAACCATATAATTTTAGGCTAAACAAAGAGCCATCTCCCCCATCAGGGTCTTCACAGTCCTTCATTCCCAGTTCAATTCAATTTTCAATTCAATTTTATTTATATAGCGCCTTTAACAAGAAGCACTGTCACAAAGCGCTTTACATAGTCCCGGGCCCA
>JAACJT020023460.1:0-22583 GCA_009936485.2 Gymnarchus niloticus | reverse complement strand
CTTAGCATCTTTAACTCTGCCACCTCCAGCTCTGCCTCCTGTCTTTTCATCAGTGCCACCGTCTCCAGCCCATATAAAATAGCTCATCTCACTACCATCTTGTAGACCTTCCCTTTCACTCTGACTGGTACCTGTCTGTCACAAATTACTCCTGACACTCTTCTCCACCCACTCCACCCTACCTGCACTCTCTTGTTCACCTTTTTTCTGCACTCCCCATTACTCTGAACTGCTGACCCCAAGTATTTAAACTCATCCACTTTCGTCAGCTCTACTACCTGCATCCTCACCATTCTACTGTCCTCCCCCTCATTCACACACATATATTCTGTCTTTGTCCTACTGACCTTCATTCCTCTCCTCTCCAGAGCCTACCTCCACCTCTCCAGGGTCTCCTCAACCTGCTCCCTACTCTCACTACAGGACATAATGGCATCCACAAACATCATAGTCCACGGGGGCTTTTGTCTGAACTCATCTGTCAACCTGCCTTTCACCATTGCAAATAAGAAAGGGCTCAGAGCTGATCCTTGATGTAATCCCAACCTGTACCTTGAACGCATCCATCACTCCTACCGCAGACCTCACCACTATCACACTGCCCTTGTACATATCCTGTACCACTCTTACATACTTCTCTGTCACTCCTGACTTCCTCATGCAATACCACAACTGCTCTCTAGGCACCCTGACATATGCCTTCTCTAAGTCAACAAAGACATAAGGCAACTCCTTCTGACCTTCTCTATACTTCTCCATCAACACCCTCAGAGCAAACATCGCATCTATAGTGCTCTTTCCCAGCATGAAACCATATTGCTGCTCACTAATCATCACCTCCCTTCTTTACCTAGCTTCCACTACTTTTTCTCATAACTTCATGCTGTAACTAATCAATTTATCCCTCTGTAGTTACTATAGTTCTACATATCACCCTTATTCTTAAAAATCGGTACCAGTACACTCCTTCTCCAGTCCTCAGGCATCCTCTCGCTTTCCAAGATTGCATTAAACAATCTGGTTAGGAACTCCACTGCAGTCTCTCCTAAACACCTCCATGCTTCTACAGGTATGTCATCTGCATCAACAGCCTTTCCATTCTTCATCCTTTTCATAGCCGTCCTTACTACTGCTAATCCATTGCACTTCCTGATTGACGCACCGTCACCCCACGTGCCCTCACCTCCCTCTCCTTGAGACAGAGACACAGCCAGTCCACCTTTTACCCATCCCTCGACCCCGTCGACCATTCTGAGGTCTCTTTCTGGGCTGGATCCTAGGTGGAGCCCCAGCAGGGACCCAAGGAGTGGGGCTCAGGGCAAGGCCCATGGGGTCCCACTCCAGGTCCTCCGGAGGGGCGTCCCAAGGGTCGACCCACCTCAACCTGGTGGTAGCCATGGGGTCAGGTGGGTGCCGACTAGAGGACTTCAGGAGGCGGCGCCGACGGACAGGGTTCAGGAGGCACCAACGAAGGACAGAGAACTTCTGGAGGAGGAGGCGCCAATGAAGGACAGGGTTCAGCAGGGGGCGCTGGCAGACAGGGTTCAGCAGGGAGCAGCGTCGCTTAATGGTCCTGACGAGACTAGATGCCGGGCAAGCGGGCGAAGCAGCCCTTCCTGGGTTGGGGCCTGGGAGCTGAGTCGAGGCGGACCTTCCTGGAGCCCGGAGCTCGCATGGGGCGGGCCTCCCAGGGGCTTGGAGCTTGGGCGTGACGAGCCTTTCCGGAGACTGGAGCTGGGGCGTGACGAGCCTTTCCGGAGACTGGAGCTGGGGCGTGGCAGCCGCCTCTGGAGCCTCAACCTGGGCCTCGGGCGCGGCGGCCACCCTCTTCAGGCCCACAGCCTGGGGCTCGGGTTGGGCGCAGGTGGCCTCCATGGGTCGTCTCCGGCGCCTGCGCTTCTTGCTCCGAAAGGAGACTGGAGCCTCCGTACTGGCAAGCAGTATTATATCCTGGCGCTGGTTCACTCGGTGACGAGAGGTGGGGAGTCCACAGGTGGGTGGGCGTTCTACCGTGCCACGATCTCCATTAGCTCGGTCAGCAGCCGCAGGACTTCCCTCACCTCCTGAGGGTCTGCGTCCAGGGTGAGCCAGGTGAGTCTTCGGTGCACCTCTCTGAATAAACGGCCAGCCTCGGGGACCCTCCAGATCACTGGATTTCCCCACAGTTCCCGAGCAAGATCCAGGACAGCACTAAAGTCCGCCAGAAGAATGCGAGGCCGCTCATGGTATGCAGGCTTCTCTCTGGACCTCAGAGGTCGACGTATTCACAGTGTTCGGTCCGCTGAGTGTATGCCCCCACACAGAAGGGGGGGAAACCCCATTTGGTTGGGGTTTCGGGTGTGGCTAGTTGTTCTGTTATGAAGCAGACCAGACTCCAATGCAGGGGAACACACACTTTTATTATCCATTGGGATCCAGGCAGGAACAGGCACAGGGGCAACATTAACGACCAGCAGAGCTAACAGGACAGGGAAGCTCTCTTAAAGAGAGCTAACGAAGGGGAAAACGCAAAACAGGTGTGTCCTGTTTAGGACACACCAAGAAAACAGAGGGTTAGGGAGGCGGGACGTAACAATATCACTCAAGAATGCAATGGCAGTCATAAATTAAGCTTTAGGGAGTCAAACTAATGACCTTTCCTTCAGTGAAATTCCCTCTGTAATTTTAAATGCCTTGCATATTACTTCATTAACTGCTATGGTTGCCACTGCACTTGGTGGTGCAGGGCCAAGAAACAAGGGGGGTGAGGATGCAGATATGAGTGTTAAAACTAAACTACAAGAAAATCACCACTGGGCTCTACTCTGAACACAAGGAGTAAAGGCAGGGAACGTAGAGACCAGAACAGAAATGGCAGGGGAAACAAACTGACTGCAGGCTAGAAGCCAGACCAGGCACAGTACTAGCAGCGACACTAACAAATACACAGCAAAGACAAGAGGAGAGACATGGACTTAAATAACAAGAGACACAGGCGGAACATATGAGGGCAATCAGGGCAAGGGCAAGAAATAAACAAGGAAACAAGATGGGCAAACCCTGGCTAGTATTCTGAGGACCTGGAGCGCTGAGGTGCACAATAATGCACCCAGTCATAGCATTTTTATTTCAGTAACCACAAAAGGAGCGGCAATCACAAAATGCTTATTCTTAGGTATGCTGCCCGGCCAAAAAAAAAAAAAAACACTCACCATTTCAATTTAAGAAAGCAAATATAGTATTTAAGCGCCAACGGTCCGGTCTAGGCTAAACAAAGTTATGCAGCAATAAAATGAAATCAGCTGAGTACCTGAATTTACTGAAATACCAGGTTATCCCATCAATGGATTTTTTCTTCCCTGACAGCATGGGTGGATTCCAGGACAAAAATGCCAAGATTTTTCAAGCTGAAATTGTGAGTCTGGTTCAGGAAGCACGAAGAATCATTTTCACACATGAACTGGCCACCAGAGTTCTGACCTTAACCCCATTGAATGTGTAGGAGCCTAAATACGCTTAATTGATCATTGTTGATTGTATTCTTCATTCTTTATCACTTTGGTAATGTAATTGATAATTTATTCCTTGTCACCTTGATGACGGGATCCTATTAGTGATTGACCACCAGTTAGTGGGGAAAAAGTAATTGTAATCTGATATATATTTTGAGATACGTACAACTTTTAGAAAAGAGGGAGCCACACGGTCCTTTGACTTTTGTCTCTCATATTTTGTATGGAACTACATGTCATAATTTGTGCTGAATTTTGAATCTTTTATGGAATTCAAACTTCTTGGATATAAACGAAAATAATCATATCATCAAGTTGTCTCTTGGATCATTAATTTGCGAACCGATGGGGAGAGTGACGCGTCAACCATAAGGCTTCTTCACAATTGGAACCTACAGAATGTCTTTGAAATGTGGTACAAAAGACTTTAGTGGTTCGACTTTCGTGTTGCCAACAATATTTAAACGTAGATGTTACTAAAATTTTATTGACTGCTAGCTTGAATTAATCTTAGTAAACAAACATTTTCCGTTTTCATTTTAACCAGTCCTTGACTTCCTCCATTTATACCTTCATATATTTTACCAAGTGCTATATCGACCTAAATCTCGTATAAGTTAATATAAGCACGTAAACAAGCCCATGTATCTTTTGATCCGTGCACCCATGCACTCGTGCACCAATGAGGTCTTACAGTATGTTGTCTGATTTTAAGATGTTTTGCACGCCTTTGTGGACCTCGAAGCTTCACACATGCACAGCGCTTCTCAGCCAACAAGCAGATGTCGAATGGAGATGCCAAAACTGTTCTCAAGATGTTCCTTTGAACACCATGAACTGCAGCCGACAGACTTAACAAAAGACGACTCCCTGAGCGTATCCGCTACTCCCTAAACAGTCAGCTTAACACGCTTGCTCTGTCCAGGCACATGTGATACTGTTCGAGCCCAACAATAAAATAGACACTCCTGTCATTAAGCTCACTTCTGTTCACATTCATCTCATTTGTTTTCATCTGTCAGAAGCTAGAACATCATGGCCTGGATTCCCAGTCCAAGTTTCTGGTCTTATTATTTATTCCACTTTCTTATTCCTTGGAGAGTCTACGAATCACAAAGGAATGCCTCTTCTTGTAAACAATATTTACAGATTGATGGGTTTTCTGTTGAAGTTGAATGATTTTATTGTGCCTTCTAAACAGTATTTAGGGACAAAAGGGAATCTATTCATGCTTGATCTTAAACCTCTTCACGGAATTAATTTTAATGGAAAATGTGTCTCTATGTTTCCTTTTTATAGGCTATCCTATGGTGTATAAATGAAAATGAAGCCATGGATGACTAAGTTATGGTAACAAAGAGACTTCACATAAGATGCCTGAGGTTATTCACTATAAATCCTAAAATTAGACTATCAAGGAACATGCATCCTTGTAATCTGCAGTATTTTCATGTGCTTTGTTTGCATAGAAATCTCGTCTTTCATTCTAAATTCAAGGCTAAAATGTGCAGCTAAAATGAGCAGCTGTGCTTTATAATTACAGCTTGTTGCAGGCATGGTCATCTCAAAAAAGGTTTCTCACTGAAAATATGGATCCACTTTTTTTTTAACATTCCCCCATTGAACTAAAATGTCTCCTTCACATTTTTGTTGAATGTTACCTATTTAATAAACATGGAGTACTTGTCAGTTTTTATATTCCTTCCTATGTCATAAGACACAAAAAAGATTATTAATTCATCTGTATTCATATCTGAAAAATCACTGTACACTTAAGTAGGTAAACGCTAATTTTGAACTCTTTCCTGCATGGATGTACTGTATACGAAAGCTGCCCAATAGCAAACTATAAAAAAAAATGAAAGGTCGAAAAGTCATTAAAGCAATAGTGTTGATGTGTTTTTGCATCTGATCCTAAATGTTCCACATTTCCAATTTGCAGATCCAGAGATTATCCTGAGTTCAGAGGAATTTCTCAGCCACGGACGCTAAAACATCAGGATCAGTTTGTAGCCACGATGAGCATCACCACAGTTAAATCACTAACAGAGTGAATCCCAGAAGGTTGTGGAAGGTAAATCTGTTGCAAGGCATCTAGCTGTGACAATGACAAGACATTCAATCCAGAAGCTTCCAAAACAAAAGAAGCCTAAACACTTGAAGAAGTGAGTAACAAGGACAAAACCACAGGAAAATTAAAATCCATTTTTAACCACATATACAAACAGAGAAAAATGAGCAAACCCAACCCAATCCCCCAGGGTATCTTTTCACATACTTGAATTTGGTTTGAATCTTTGTGAAGCACGTGCACCATTGCTTCAGCACCTGCTTGGCATGGAGGACGTGGTGCAGTCAGCATCCAAACAGCTAAAATAGTCAAAAAGAAAAACTTGAAACATCTGAACACTGACATCAGGCATTTGTTGACCATGTTGAAGTCTCATTAGCAAGGGTTTAGCTGCCACTTTGTATATTTGCAGAGAATAAATAGCTAGGTAAAAAGGTATTAAAAGTTAAAAAATTTTGTTCAAGGTGACACTTTGTCTCAGTGGTTAGCACTGTTGCCTCACACCTCCAGAGTTGGGGGTCTGAATCCTGATTCCTTTCTGACTGTGTGGAGTCGGCATGTTCTCTGTCTGTCGGGCAAGTTTCCTCTTGGTACTCTGGTTTCCTACTGCAATCTTGAGACAGACAGTGTCGCTTACTGGTGACTCTAAATTGCCCATAGAGTGTGATTATGTGTGAGCCTGTGCCCTGCGATGAATTGGCCTCCCATCAACAGTGTACCCCAGCCTGGTGTCCTGTGCTGCCTGGGATAGGCTCCAAGCCCCTATGTGACCCCAACCTAGAAAAGTGGTTAGAAGATGGATGAATGAATATCATTTATCTGGGTGATTTCTCCTAAGTATTTACAAGGTTTTCTTAAGGCTATATGTAGCGGAAAACAGATTTTATTTTATAGCAAACAAATTGGCACCAGTACTACTGTAACTTGTAGTCTGATGTTGCTATGGTTTTAGCTCGCTTCACTGGTTTTAGTCCTTCTGTCTCAATCTCTATGACAATTCCACAAAAAATATTCAGGAAGTGACCTTGTCATCCCCCAAAAAAAAAAAAACTGACACTGTGGCCCACTTTGTACAAAACAAAAAAATAGGCCATTCAGCATCATTAAATAAGTCATTTTTTTTCCATGAAACTGCTACAGAGTCAGACATTGCTGCCAGATGTGCGCAGGGATTCAAATCAACGTCTGTGTGGAACTTTCAGTCTCTCCCCCCTCAACTCTCAGATCTGTTTACAACACAAGCCTCCTCCTACATTTCCATCAGAGCAATTGCTTTCTGGCCAAGAAATTTTCCCTCTTCCTTTTAAGAAAACTAACATCTTCAGGAGGTTCCTGATATGTAAAGTTATAAAGCTGAAGTCCAATGACGACTGAAGCCGTTAAAAAAGACAGAACTTATACGTGACAGATGGAGATGCGGGAGGAAGCAGAATGTATCTAATTTGTATAATTAATGGAAAGCCTCTCAGCAATACATGTACGTATTAAACATTTGTGTATGGTTTAAATCAAGTCTTGGACTTGAATGTTTTCATCGATCTCAAGAGCAAGTATTTACACAACTGAAATATAAAGAGTAGCCCATACCACAGGGGATGCATGGAAAATGAGAAGAGATGTCAGTCTGCCCTGCATAATAATAATAATTACAGATGGCATTTCCTGGAGAAAATGAGTGTGATTACTGGTTGAATTAGCGATGGAAAGATGGAGGGATGAATGAAAGAATAGAAAGGTGAGGAATGAGTGCTATCTGTATGAAAGCAGTTAAGTGCTGTACTTTTGCTGTAAAATACATTTAACAAGTTTTGTGACTCATAATATGTCTATAATATTCCTATGGTATGAGGATGGAGGGATGAAAAAGAAAGAAATAAGAAGCGATAGAGGTATAGAAAGAGTTGGATGGCTTTGTAGTATTGCCCAGAACATGTGTATAGTAAGTTTGGAGGTATTATTTCAAAAACTGACCATATGGGAGTAGTTTGAAAAATTTCCCATTCAAAGTCTATGGGAAAAATGGATAGAAAGAGAGATTAAAAAAATATGGATGTGGGTGGAATATCAAAAAGAAAAATACAAGCACCCTACTCCTCAATGGCTCAAACATTTTACAGTTGGAACAAAGTTTCTAGTACAAAAACTGTAGGAGGAGTTAGGTGCTGAAAAAGTGGGCAGCAGCAATCACACAAATACTATATATGAGAGTATATTGTGATTGCTGTAACCAGCAATCACACAATATTTGTTGTTGGTGTTGTGCTGAATGTAATGTTTTAGAAATTTTTATATTTAGCCACATCAATATGACTTTTCATGAATTTAGTAAAACATTTTAAAAACTGGACTAATGAAAAGGATGAGTTGCAAGAAAGAAAATGCCAAAAAAAAACCCAATAAAATATATAATATTAAATATAAAAATGGAAGTGCAAATCAGGAGAACAACAGCAAGAAGACCTGGAATTTCAGAATGTAAACAGTGAGGGAGACACCATTGCACTGCTGGGAAGATGTGGTGTGAGTTCAGACTGTGAGCTGAGGGCTCTGTATCTGGGAGCCCTCTGTATCTAAAGCTCTCAAGCTGTGTTGTGTAACAGGGAGTGATTTAGGAAAATTTAGCCCACAGTCAAGACAATCATATTATCCATTTATCTACTGTATTTACATACTTCCTTATATATAACTATTCTCGTAATATTTTATACACGACCTTGGCTCCTTAAAGAGCATCAGAGATTACACTTGTTTTATTAATTGTGACTTCCTTCATTATTTGACACATCATCCATTTAGCAGATGCTTTCATCCAAAGTAACACCACATCATACAGCAGTTAAGGACCTACCTAAAGTATAAGAGGAGCTAGGCTGAGTGTCCAATGAGGGACCAGCAACTAGCAACAAGAGCTATACAACATATGTCCAACCAGAAGTTAATTATAGCCAAACATGAAGCTCTAGTAGATCAGCATAAATACAGTGAAGACAAGGGCATCCCATACTGAGGAAAAATATATTAGAAAAAAAATATATATACAGTGTACAGATGCATACAGTGGCTCAGTAGGTAGGGTTGGTTGTTTGATTTTTTTCTTTTAGTCTTCCTAAACGTTAACAAAATCTAGACTTGCTGCCAGACCTCCTGTCCTTGGAATGAGACCTCCCGTGATTTTCCAAATAAGTAAGTTTTTAAAAGAAGTAAATATTTTAGAAACACGTTTTCCTCTGGTCAAATGTGCTCCCCATACACAATATCACCTAAAGTACGTGGACACCTGCCCGTGTAACATCTCATTATAAATCCAAGGGTTAAATAGGAAGTTGACACCCTGTGCTGATATATTAGCCTCTACTCTTCCGGGAAGGCTTTTGATTTGGTACATGGATGGTGAGATGGATGGTGAGATCTACTATCACTCAGCCATAACATCATTAGTGAGGATGGGTATTGATGTTGGGCAATCCTTACTGTCAGTCACCTCCTCTGTATGGCCTATTCCTCTGCCAAGGTTTGTTGATGCTAATTAGTTACTATGGTCCCAAACTCTGGAGCTCTCTTCCTGGAAATCTGAGAGCTACTGCTTGTCTTAGTACTTATAAACAAGGCTGAAAACACACTTGTTCACCATCGCGTTTAATAACTTGTGATGATGTTATTTAATTTATTTAATGTGTTTATTTTGCTTTTTCTTCCATATTTACTTTGAATTTTAATGCTAAATTATTTCATTATTTTTAATCTTATTTTAATTTCTGACTTTCAGTTTCTTTTTTGTTGTTTCTCTACTTTTTAAAATGCCTGTAAAGCACTTTGTAAACCCTGTTGTTGAAACAGTGCCATATAGATAGATAGATAGATAGATAGATAGATAGATAGATAGATGGCTATATGCTTAGTGACAGACTTGTGTGTGTATCCACAATCCATTTGTAAGATGTGGCATCTGTTGTTACAGTCTCTTTAATAATGTGATATATAATTGTATGTGGCCTAAAACATATCTCTACAGTCTACACCAAAAGCTTAGATGTGACATATGTCCGCTCAATGGCCACAGTCGGGGCCATTCATGAATTGAATTGAGAATACATGATGAATTCCATGTCACTTCCTGGAGTTGGATTTGAATTTGGAATTTCTCCCTGCTATAACGAGACAGAACTGGAATTGAATTGGAAACAGAATTAAATTTTAAACATCTCTTGCAGGTGAGCTCCCTCTTTTTAGCATTATCTTGCATGCAACAGTGCTAATTTCTAGAAGCGTGTACCGTACTACAAAGGAATGCAATTTCGTCATGATTAGCATGTTGTTTTCCCTATTACTCCATTTATACAAAATAGAAATAACAATAGTAAGATGCCAGTTATATGGCATTCGAATGTAGCTCACACTCCCACAGTGTCACGCCAACTACCAACCCTCTACACCCAGCGTATCCTCAACCATCCTCCCCCGAGTACGAGAACCTGGGTCAGTTTCAGAAGGACTATAAATGGCCTCACAGCTGTACTACTGGTTGCAAGGTATTGAGTGTGTATTTGTCATTATACTGAACGCTTTTTCCCCACATGATAATCACCTACCTGTTTTTCGACTCCCACCCATTTATCGACTCCAGCTCTTCATCTTGCAATTCTAACTTATTTGCTATCCTGCATGCCCTTCGGATTCCAACCTGTGCCTGCCGATGACAATGACTCCGGATTTCTCTCGTGTGTTTTGCTTATTCTCTGATTCTTGGCTTGACCCGTGACTGTCCAACCACCATCTTGCTTGAACTCCTCTCTCCGCACTTGGGTCCTACATAGCAGTCATTACACACATTATCATAGTCAGTACTTGTTAACAGAGTAATACTTTTTGAACTGAACGTTTCAGGAGTACCCATGCCATACTTGGCACCGTCTTTTTGCAGATTATTAATGAGCAATCTCAGGTGACGTTATCTGAGCCTGAGGAACCAGCAACAAAGCATGTTTTAGCACTGCAGCAATTAATTTACAATAAAAAGCTATGACAAACGTCCTAGTAGATTGGAGCAAGACCTTTACAAAAGAAAGCATGAACAAGAGATAGTGAGCGAGAGGAAAGGTCAGTTGTTGGATGAGTTGTACAAGTTACACATACAGCACACAGACAGTCGAGAGGCTCGGTTTATTAAAATCACTAGCACACCTGATCTATGTGATTTTGAACATGGTGTTGTTGGTGTTGTAGATGGTGGTTCTAGTGTATCAGATATAGCTACATTCATGGGATTTTCATGCACTAAAGAATTTAGAGTATACAGAGAATGGCGTGGTAAACAAAAAAACATCTGCTCAGTTGTATTACAGTAACTGAGATCACCTTATTATGAGAGTGGTCAGAGGGTGGTGGTCAGAGTGACCAGACTTGTTAAAGCTAGCAGGAAGGCTGCAAGCCTAAAAATAGCTCAGTACAACTGTAGTATGTAGAAGCCTTCTCCGAAGCACAACTTGTCTATCTTTGAAATGGTTTTGGAGGGAAACCTGGGTCTTACCCTGTACTACATAATAAACCGGCCACTGAATGTATACAAAAGGGTCCTGTTAAGTAGTTCTTCTGGCTCTTTGTGAACGATCTCTGTCTGTTTTGCAGGCGCCTTGAAACCTAATATCAGAAAGAGTTTTTTTTTAACTTTAAATATTGATAATATATATAAATAGAAGACTAGGTTAAATTTATTGTTTAATTTATTATCATTCTCTGGTATAAAAGGACAATTTTTTTAGGAGGGAATGTTGGAATTATTACCACATATATTTAGAATTTCGGACATGGGATCCCAATGATGGAGTTACATTGACTAAGAGGAAAGTTAGTTTTACTCTCAGCATGTGCATACTGGCAAATACTGTTTGCAAAGAGAAGAAGCACAAATATTCTTAGCTTTTACGGCTGGTATTACTGTTAAGACATTGAAGCTCCAGTAAGAGCAAACAAACCTATGAGAGGTAGAACCAGGGCACAGGGGAACAAGTTCATTTTCACTCTACAGGGTCTACAGGGACTCAGCGGAGGGGACAAAGTCAATACAACACAGCAGGAAAAGCAGAATTTTTTTTTTTTAAATGCCGACTGACAAATTCTAGCATGTGTGTTGGGAAACAGTTGAAATCGACGTGGGAGGCAGGATGTGCAACAGGGTCAGATTGAGGCCTGTATAAGAAGAAAATAGACCACTTCATACTTTCTAACATGCACGAGGGGCAGCTGGTGGAAATAAACACAATCGACCAAGGTCATCTGACGCTTCCTTCCAGAACCTTTCATCAATCATCTAGCCTCTGCACACCCTCCCATCTCGCACTCTTTTTTAAAAACCAAAAAAATTTTAACAGAACCCACAGAACACAGATCATCCCATTATCATTCTTGACCGCAGTAAAATATTTACAACACTCCAATTAAGTATTAAGCAGTTTCTCAAAAGGCATGTTTGTTGCCAGTACTGCCTCTGCCAGGAATTGCGTCATTCAACAAATGTAACAGAAGACCAGACACTAAGTCCATTTACACACGTGTGAAAGTGACTAATACTGTGTGACAGGTTTTGTCTTTTTTGACAACTGATGATTGTGTGGAAGTTCAATTCAATATTCTTTTTAGACAAAGAGCATTTTGCATTTCAAACTTATGTATATAAAAATAATAAAAAATGATATAGATGGAGCTCATACAGAAGTACTGTATATATCTTAATTCAAACATGCTGTGACACTTGGCATTGCTAAATTTATTGTGCATGTCAGTGTGAAAATGTGCATTACAAATGTTTTAGAAATCAGAGCCAATTTTTCCTGATCCTTTCCCTACATTCATATCCTGTGTCAATTTCAGCTGTAAGCGAGTTCAAATAGTAAAAACTCAGACTAATGTGATACAGCACAAAAGCATGCTCTGAATCTGATAATTACTTACTAAAAATGTACTGAGATATGAGAAACATCTGGTTAATTTTAAACTTAAAATAATGCAGCAACATGGTCACCCATGAAGTATTCAGCACTGTCTCCTTTCTCATACCGTGTTTATCTAATCTTCATCCACCGAAATTCTACGACGGAGATGATCTTTTATGGTGTACAAAAACCAGATAAAATGTCTTCTCCTTCCTAGAATTCTGTGGGGTGGCTAAACATGGGCTGAAAAATGAGTCAGTGCTGAAATGTTTCACGACATCAGCCAACCACATGGAAAGGAACCACACCATGCTTTGTGGAACCATCCCGACACGAACTCGGAGGACAATGGGGAAATCAATACAAACCAGTGGATCCCCAGATTTTCAGCCAGGATTAGTAATGCAAGTTTCAGTTCCAAAACGATTTTATCTATGGTTAATTCTTGTTTAGCATAAGCTTGCCTGAGGTTATTTCCTAAATAAAACCCTTTGCAAACAAGATTTCCTTTTCCAGACCAAAATATATTCTAGCGCAGATTCCATTTTTTTTTATTTGAATAACAATAAAAATGCTCAGTAATGTTTTTAAACATTTCAGCATTCTATTATCTTTTTTTATGTTGGTAGTCATTGGTGCCTGCAAAGTCCCTGAATTTGGTTTATTGTTCCTTTGATCTCAAATTCCTACTATGAAACTGAAAGAGATGTTCTCAGAGGTGAAGTATGGAGGGCCCACCAACAAAATTCGTGGCTGTCTTAAGGGTCCTCTGCCGTTCAAAGCCATTCCAGAAAGCACGAGTCGTTGAAACCAGCCCAGCAAACCTACAGTCAAATCATTGAAAAAAGGGGATGAACTTAGAAAAGTGCCCAGGCATGATACTAGCAATTAAACCACCAGGGAAAGGCCATAAACCACCTAGGAAAAATCTCACAGACTCTGTAATCAGCCCCTGCTGGCCCGCATATCCGAGCTAATGACTTCAGCTGTCAGTTGACAATTGGAAAAGTGCAGGTCACCACAGATGCCCTCACCAAGCCTACCATGCAGGTGAAGTATGAAAAACAGCTGAGATGGAAACAAGCAACAAAATCACGACAAAAGGCATGTGGGAATATGATGTGCCAACCTGCCACTTGGAAGGTGAGTCACTCACCATTTGGCGCAAGTCATCATTAACTCTCATTTTGTAATCAAAGATTTATCCTGCTTCCCTGTACACCTCACAGTTCTTTTAGTGCCAAATCAGCTCCAGCGAAGCGATCCCAGACATTTGAAATACACAAACAAAAATAATTAGGCTGCTGATAACATACTCTCATTCCAGCACAAATTAGAGTATCCAAAAACTATGAAATAGCAGCATTTGTCAAGTTTAATTATAAATCCTAACATATAAGGTTGTGTTTATGTGCTGTTTTTTTACTCACAATTTGTCTCAGCTCTGTAGTTGCCGCTACGTGTCTTCCCTGTGTGCTCAACACACCCGTTTATTTCTTTATAGTCTGTTGTTTTTATTAACATATTGTATCAAGCTGGAGTCACGGAATACTGACCAAAGCACATCTCCAGAGTGCCATCTCACACTTATTGCAGCTGATTGGTGGAGTTTGGTTAGCAAAAAGGAAAGCCATGAATGGCAAGGTTGAGTTGGAAAGGTAACAAAGAAAATGACAGCCACAATCTTTAATTAGCAGCGATACAGAGTTTCAGTGAATGTGTCCATCCACCCTCCATAAGTTAGCCACAGTGGATGTGGAACCTGTCCCAGGACATTCTTCATGTCTATGGGCTGGATGTGAAGTCCACACAAACATAGGGAGAACATGCAATCTAAATACTTACAGACACCACATAGCCTTATATAGGTGTGGAACCTGTGTGTTCCTCTCATGTCACGTGGATTTACGTTTATTGGTGTATCTAAATTTCCCATTGTGTGGGAAATTTGCCCTATGCTGCCTGGGATAGGTTCCAGTCCCTATGAAATAGGGAGGTTAAAAGATGGAGTGACGGACATAGTCTCTTGGGAACAGAATTCAATAGTTGATTGTCATTTTTCCACATACACTGTATATCGACATAAGCAGTTTAACGACCTACAAAAAAGGCATGTCTACAGATGCTTTCACTTTTCAAAATGACCTTCATAACAGTTACTTTCTTTTGCCTATTTCTGCAAGAGGTTCAGACTAAGCATGCATGAGAGTGTATCAGAGTGTATCAGCAGCTTCTTCTCCAGAACACGACGACCAGGTTCAGATCTTGTTTCCTTATAACATGACTGGAGATGACCTATATAATTCCCAGTATACTCCTCAGGGTTTTTTAATTTAAATTCTGTGTTTCAAAGGCAACTAACCCTTCAATCCTACAGTCATAAACCTTCTGATGGTAATGGTGCAGTGGCTCAGTGGCCAGCACTGCATCTTCATTCCTCAAGGGTTAGAGTTAGGGGTAGGTTCCTGCACCATTTGTGTGTGTGTGTGTGTGTGTGTGTGTGTGTGTGTGTGTGTGTGTGTGTGTGTGTGTGTGTGTGTGTGTGTGTGTGTGCTCTGCGATGAATTGGCATGCTGCCCAGGTTGTCTTCTGCCATATCCTGTGCCTAACAGGTTAAACTCACCGTACAGTATCAGCATTTTTGAAACATAGATAATACACCAAAAGTTCAAACACCGTGCATTAACTATTAGTCCTTTCATTGAACATACCTGATCATTTTTAATCACAGCATTTATTTCCTAAATGTCTTTCTGCTGAAAATATTAATTTTTTCCCACAGGATATCATGTGTATTCAAGCTCCCGTGCTCAATATTGCAGTTGTCAGCCCATAAATTGTCAGGTGGCCTTTTAAAACATGGCCTATTTTTTAAAATAAAAACGTCACACTTAACTGCCACCCAGGTAATGACCAACAAGACACTTGCTCTCATAAGAAGGCTAATAGTCATAAAAAAGCCTTCCAGACAGAGACAATTTCTGATTCCTTTATTCTACAGTGCCCTTTTCTTCCTCAGTAGGAAACCCTGCAGGCTTGGCATAGCCAGCCTTGTGGTTAGACATGGTCATAGACACAGTCCAGGTGGGAGCAAGCAGTCTGCCTTGTTTTACAAGCACCCGGTATGCAAACCGGTAGACAAGGAAATCAGCCAGTGGCCCATCGCCAGACCAGTGGAACATATTACTGGCAAAACATGCAGCACCGAGACCTTTAAAAAAATCTTTTCATCTTGTGTTTAATTAGACCTTTTTGGAGACTAGTTCATGTATTGAATTCCAGCAAGGGTTACTCACAGGAAACAGGCTGTGAGAGAACATGGAAAGTGAGAGATAAAATGGCCAGCCTTCAAAGTCCTTCCAGTCTATGTTAAGTTATGGTTGGGAATCAGTCACTAATAAACACCTTACCTCAGAAATCTCCAGTCATCTACCAGGGTGGCATAGTTTAGGGTCTATAAATAGACCCCCCCCTCACAACAATTTATTTCCACCACCCCCCATCCCAAAAATTTCTCAGTTTTTTCTGGGGGGTCTGGGGGTTTACCCAGGGTGTCAAGTGAGCCAATACTGTCATAGGCAGAATAGGGAGCTAAAGGTAAACTAGTGTCTGAAAATCTACTACTGCTTCTACTGGCTGCAATTTCCATCATAAGTGAATAACAGAAATTAACTGAATTTCACTTTCCGTAGCATGCTCTTGCTAATACAGTTTTTGTATACACAGAGAACAGCATGGTGGTCCAGCAAATACCCTCACATAGCAAAGGATGCGGGTTCCATTCCTGCCTGAGACTTGAGAAGCTTTGCAGAGATTTCTTTTTAGATACCTTTTTACGTGTTATCATGAATTTACACTTAGAGTCTGAATGCCCTGTAATAGGTTTGTGTCCCATTCAGGGTGTCTCCTGCCTTGCGTCTTGTGGTTTCTGGTATTGACTCTAGGCTTATTGGGATCCTGTATGGTGTAAGAAGTTCTGGGAGATGGATGGATCATAGATTAACAAGCCAACTAATGTTACCGTTTTTGTAAAAATTTGAGGGAAAAAAAAAACAACTTTTAGCAAAATTAGAATTAGTGGAGTCACCCCTTCAATAACAGTGTTATTTGATTTAATCTCGCTGCCTCTTTGAGCTCTCTGGTGGTCTTCAGATCTGGGTGGTTCAGATGAAAGCATTAAGATTTAACCTATGTGGTGGGGACCAGCAGAACAGAATATGTCTCCGGTGTGGGATGTAGAGTGGTCAAACAGATAGTGGGAGCCATAATTTAAGTCTTTTGATTAATATCAGATTAAAACAGATTCCTCACCCTAAAACTATTTTGTAACAGATTTCATCCAAAAGGTCTAGAAAATCCTGTGCAGAAACATAAATTCAATGTCTTAGCTTTTTCAGTCATCTGCTCTGTCTGAAGTCTCAGAGCAATGTTAAGGCCATAACTTTGAGACTGGTAGCGCCTAAAGATTTGGATGGGAGAGACAGTCAAACACTTGAGCTGCAAATTCTAAATCAGCAAGAGCATTTTATTTTTGCTTAAACTGCTCATCAATCCAGGGTGACTCTGCGGTTACAAATTAAAAGTACACCACAGTTTTCTCTGAGGAAAATCAGCTCTTGGAAAAGAAATGTGCAGCCCAAGAATGACATCACATAAGGAAGCATTCCAGTTGCATTCAGTTGTTTTCAATTAATGTTCTTAACAAATCCCCCTCTACTCTTGCTCAATTGAACTGCCTTGAGGCACCTTGCAGGTTCCTTATAAAACACTAGTTCCACGGACTGGTAGCGAGTGATTGATTTTGTTGTGGGTTTGTGTTACACACGCCACCACTAGACACAGAGAGTTCATAACTTATACACATTGATTCCTGTAGGGAATACACTCATAATGACTAAATGACATGTAACATCTTCATGTCTACACTTTAAACTGATTTGTATGACAGTTCCAATCTCTGGAATTCTTTTCTCCTATAGGTAGTCCCTTCTTAGTAAAATGTAAAAGTAGGCTTAAGTGGGAAAAACCACTTTGCCTGTTGTTTTGTTTTTTTTTTTGTTATTGCTTTCTGATGTGGTGAAATCCAGACTTAGGTTAAGAATCCAGCAGAGGGAGGAAATCAAGAAGAGGGACAATTTAAATGAAAGTCCCATCTTAGCCAATCAGGGTTGAGTAAATTGGGATTTGACCACATTTACAGAAGTACACCAGTAAGTAAATTTCAGTAAATGATCTCATCATCATTATAATACCATTCAAGCTATATTTATGCTAAAGAAAGCAAATACCACACTGAGTTTTGGTGTTGCTCCTTATCAGTGATTCATCCAGGCACAGCAGGCAGAAACCTTTGGGTTTGTAAACTCGATCCAAGAACAAGGATGACACACAAGGTGGACGTTTCTTTCAGTAGCCAACTGTGAATTAGAGAGTAAATGCAAAAAGAAGACTGGGTAAACTGCAGATTTCACGTCACTGTCATCTTTTTTCTTCCAGTAAACTACACAAAAATCATTTTGTCATAAACTCTCTTTACTTAGCTGGAACCAAATGTATTCCAGCAGTTTAAAGTGTATTTATATGCCTTGCAGTCTGTTTGCAGCCTGGATAATGAGAGAGAGCATGTGCTTGAAAACAGCTTTATAAACACTGTTAATCCAGAATCTAGTCTGTCACAGCACTGACCACCATGTAAATAGCCTCAGTATAATCATTTATCATTTACAGTTCCAAGTTTATGTTCTGTTATGTTAAGGTCAAATTATCTCTTCTTAATTACATATTTCCCATCGTTTAAAGCAAATGTTATCTTCACTAACCTTAGCTAGCAGCTATATGACTCTAGAGTTCATGGACCTCACAGGGTTATGTGAGATCTTATCAGTGACCTGTAAAAGGTATATCAAGCAATGTAGCACTTTCTTCAAAAACTAAACCTGCTGGGTTCAAAACCCCTGGGCAGTAACTTCTCCATAGGCTGACAATAATTACTGACATCTACAATATATACAGAAAGAGCCCAAAATGCATTAAAAGCAATTTAAAATAACCGCACATGGTGATGAAGGGATCCAAGCACAATGGCAAAATAAACTGGATGCATGGATGGATGGATGGATGGATGGATGGATGGATGGAAGTCTGAGTTGTGGTTAGGAATCTGCACCTGCCTACCAAATATGGTGCGTATAGTACTTATGGTATTGGCTGGATGTTTCACTTTAAGGCAGAATCATCAAATGGAAATCCAACATGAAAACAACAGGAATCCAGCACTACGTCCATATGCTTGAATCCCTAACAGTGCTTTTCTATGATGTACTGTAGCATGCTAGGGAATGCCAAATGCCTGAACAAACTCATCATAATGGGCGACTCCATCACAAGAAAAGACCCTGGACCAACTGGAGGCAGCTGTGCAGAAGATGGTAGCAAAACTGGATAATATTATGAGCAATTATGTTGGTCCCCGCCAGGGAGCGCTCTCTTGGAGCACCTTTAGCCACCAGATCATTCCACCCTAGTGTGCTAAGAAGCACAACTGAGGATCCTTAATGCCGGCTGCTATCAGACACTTTAGTGCATCCTCCTGACGTGCCACCACCCATCAAGCACTACATGCCTCATGACAATGTTCCTCCCCCATCCCCCTACCCACATCCATCTTAACATATAATTAAAGTCTGGTTCCTGTAGGTCTTTAAATTGCAGTTGCATATATCCACTATACGTATTCATCTGTAAATTCAATTTTTATTTTTACTGATCTATCTAGCTATCACATAATTTGTATTTATATATATATATCATATATATATATGATATATATATATATATATCATATATATTTATATATATTTCAAATATATATATATATATTTTTTTTTTTTTCATATGTATATATGAAAAGCCTACTTTCAGCGCGATCACCGATCCGTCATCGGTTTAAGGGTATTAGTCAAATGTACAAATGATGGGTTACGAGCGGGGCAAAGTCGTTTTATCTGCGTTAAAAAAGCAAATGTAAATCGATTAAATCTCAACCGAATTTACAATATAAACGCGGAAGACTCTATTCAAAATTAATAACAGACTGAAATGTTACTACTATAGCCTATTTAATGTCCATGTTGTTCAAAATATTGTGATTATGTGCTTAATGAATATAGTAACTAATGGCTTCCTTGCTACTCATGTTCAGTGGAACCGTTTCTTTTACCATGTTAGTTAGAATTACAGGGGCATAAAAGAAAAACGCTTCACTGAGAAAATCCACATCTTTCCAGTCCGTCACGGTTTGAGTTTTGTTTAATCGTACATATCTGGGCTTGTTTTTTGCGCTTTGGGGAAAACCTAGTAAATGCACTAAGTTGGTAGCGGTCCTATCTATAGGTGCTCAGTCACAGCCACACAACCATTACACAACCGTGACATCATTACTGTAACACCGTGAAAGGAAAAACAAAATCACAAACGTGACTTTTTGTTCAATAACACGTGCTATTGTCTGAAGTACTCTCAAGTCATGGTACATCACCGGTTCAAAGATGAGCTTTTTGTCCTTCAGAGAAACTGAAAAAAATAATTTTCCTGTCATATGGGAAAAGCCCAGAAATATTCAAGTGTTGAAAAGTTGCGGCTTGGTAAGATTATTGCTGACAGTCTTTTGGAAAATAGTCATCTTCACACGTTCATATATAAATGATTTACACGCATGGTATTGTATATTTTCTTCATTTTATCTTACAGTATGTTTCTGACGAAGTTCTGGCACCGTGAAAGCAAGAGACGATAGGACGCAAAAATCGACAGAACCGACAGTAACCCTATATGGACATTAAAATTAAGGGCTGGTCTTTTTAAGCAATACTATATTACTATTACTCATATTTCTTTAATGTTGGCATTTTGGTAAACAGCAATGCACTGTGTGTCTTTTTAGAGTATAAATGAAGAACAGTGGACCACATTCAGCTGAACGTTCGATAATTTATATTGCGGTACGGGGTATCTTTAAAGTGCTTGGTCTTTATTTACCTATTAATTTTTCATATTTTTTATAGATTCTCATACACACTGTTGGATCGATAGTGCCGCCTAGCGTCGGTATTTTAAGCGTATGAAACATTCCCGCCTGGAACAAAAATGTGGTGCTATTTGTTTCCTTATTTAATTTTATGATTTTCATATTTTTTGTGGTCTGAGAAAATTTATATGTCTTTATAGGAAGATGAAATTTTTATGTGTTTTACGTGTATGTGTGTGTTTGGTTACAGCAGAGCATATTTTCGACGTTTCACTGAGTTTTATCTTTCATAATAGTGTACTTAGCATGTCATCAATGACACAGGTCAAGCTAATGAAGTTCACATATCAATGGTGCCTTCCATCTGATTTTTCCTAGGCGCATTCTCTAAATAGTATAACATTTAGACCTCTGTTTGGTAATATGCTGTGTTTGGTTTTGCCAAACATGGCATTCTGTATGATAACCAAACATCTCCACTTTGGTCTCATCAGCCCAAAGGATATTGTTCCAGAACTGTTCTGACTTGTTTAGAATTTTGCAAACCTAAGTCATGCTGCCACATTCTTTTTGAAAAAAAAAAAAAAGGCATTTTTCTTGGCCACACTTCCATGAATGCCATACTTGTTCAGTCTTTTTCTAATAGCACTATCATACACATGAACATTTAACATGCTCACAGAGCCCTGTAGGTCATATGGTATGGTATGGTGCTTTCTTCTTGGCACCCCGTAAACACCACCCAGAATGCTCTGGACCAAACTGCTAGACGTTCTGCATTTACAGAGGTAGTCAAACTTCCTGATGACTAACTAATCTTGAATATTTGATTGTTAACACCAGGCTGCTAAATACTTTCTCAGTTAATAAAGATGGATGGGTGTGCTTTTTTGTAGAAGCTGAAAAAAGTATAATATACTCCCATCCACCATGGGTTTTGAAGCCTCGTTTGTCAAATTTGACCCTGCTATAGTAGATGCAGCTTGTCTGTTTACATTCTCTTTCTTCACTTCATGATCTTTGTTTTGCTGTGTTTTTATTTTGTGGATGCTTTATATAAATTAAAGTCCTACATTAGGCCTATTCTAGGCTGCCATTTTATCTGTTTTTATTTCTCTGGTCTACATTATGTCTTCTGTGCTTTTGCTCTCCTCTGGGGCTTGTTTTCAGTGTTATTGCTGACTATGTTTTCATTGATCAGATCAGGTTACCCCGTGTCAAGGAGGATTTGGAGGGTTCTCCTGATCTTAGCATAGTCTCTGTTGTGCCACATTTTTCCCTTATTGATGACAGTCTTCAGTAATGTCAAACTCAGAAGACTTTGAGTAATTTGAAGCATAGCGTTTTGAAATGTTGTATTGAAGTCTGTATTAAGGTCCTGTGAGTACTTTGAATGGGGGACTCTATGTCATACTCTTTCAAAACTTTTCAAATTCTCTTCCTCAGTACAGCTCTGAATGGACAGTATTATATGTTTTCATGTTTCTAAATAAAAAAGAAAAAAATTAAATACATAATAAATACATAATCCATCCATATATCCATCCAATTGCTTTACCTTTTCAAAGTAATACAAAATAAATGAAACATTTTTGAAAGCTTTACCATGATTTTTTACAGAAAAAAAAATTAAGCACAAGCTGATGCTCTAGAATCAGCAAATTTCCATAATAATATTAATATCATAAAAAATATTCATAATAACATTTATGTGTAATAATTATAATTTATATCCAAAATTCCCAGTCTGCGACTGGGTCCTACCTGACATCACCTCAAAAAATATTTTAAAAGTTATACAAAGTCTGGGTAAAACTATGTATTGCACTGTTAGCTGTCATTTGAACCTTGATTTGGGATTAGCACTTTGTATATTTAGAATAAATTGTATTCCCTGGTCCAAACTCTTTGTCCTGTGTTACAACATTTATAACATGGAAGGAGCTAGAAAACATCCCAAGCCTGCAATGTGAGATCACTTTGAACTTGAATCTGAGGTATACCCACAGATTCCAACCTCTCTCAAAAGCAATGACTTTTTGGCTTTCTTCAATGATAAAATTACT
>JAACJT020023459.1:7939-22585 GCA_009936485.2 Gymnarchus niloticus | reverse complement strand
GGAGGATATTATGTTTAAAAGTTTGGATTCTCCTACAGGGGTAAAAGAATCCAGCGTTAGTGGATTACTTCTATCAACTACAGAAGGGCCAAGCCCTTCACATCCTTGAAATGATCATTAATTCTTGTCTGTCTGAAATCGTTAGCTCTGCTGAGCTCTTCGTGGTGGTGTTCTCGCAATCCCTGATCAGGGTTAGTCAGTTATATTGGCTCTGCATAGCTACACTATATTGCACAGAAATAAATGGTCCACAGCATCTGAGTTGAAGATCTACCAGACATACCACACCTAAACAGTCCCTGAGCTGTATTGGGCAAACATGCTGATAATTCTCACCAGCCTCTGAGTTGGCAAAATTCATCATACGTGTCATTAATGTAGTCAAACGTGCTGCCAATGGGAACCAGCCTCTGAGTTGGATCAATAAGACATACTGTAGCAATCCCTGAGCCAGGACAATTACGCATGCTGGTACATAGCTTTTGCGTATGTTCTTTGGACAAATTGCATCGGTCTCTGAACTGGGCAATCTGATAGGCTGACCCACAGCCTATGTGACCATCCAGTTATACCGAACCTAGCAGTCCCTGAGCTAGATAGACGCAAACATGCTGAGCATGCACTAAGTTCGTAGTTATAACCCAGTCCCTGAACCATCAACCTGGCTCCATACTGCGCTGGGTCTTTCCTTGACTGGCCTGGAGCAAACCTTGAATGATACCAATGCCCAGAGGCGAGAGTAACTGAGAGTAAGACAAGTCTTGATATTATCAGAACCAAGCTAAATTTATTATAGATCAAGGCCACAGCACTGTAAATCAATCATTAAATTATATGGAGTCAGATCAAAATATGTTTACATTATATTCAGTTTAACTATGGTTTAAAGCACTTTTCAGATGCGCACGGAAGGACATACACACATTTATACCTTCGGCTGTCTGCTTGGATTCTGATGTTGGGCCATGGGGCGGCTTACCCTTACAATACTAATATATATGACTGAGTACAAACATCTTTTACAATATAGTATTCTTGCTATTTAGATTTAACTTTAGCTTCTGATTATAAATGTTTTTTTTTGCGTAAGCATTAATTTTTGATACATAAACCCTGAATAAAAAGAAGTCATGAAATTCCAAATTTATGTTGCATAATAAAAATGTTTCAACATATGAGATAAAACGATTCAATCATTATATCACCGATATTTTACCATGAAAAACCTCACCTAAAATTGTATGACTAAATGTATAAATTACATTTTTAGTACACATACATACATCCTGCATTTTAAATTACTACCTTGATGGAACCATGTGAGACTTCTCATATATACACAGGCATTTTCAAAACTGCTGAATACTGTTTTCCAGAGTTTATTTGTAAGGTAGAAACTGGGTTATTTTATTTATTTATTTATTTTCTTTAAATATGCTAGGTCTACTCCCCCAAATACAGTACATTGTTCATATTTGACTTTTTACACCATCAGTACTGCCAATTTTAAATAACAATGATTTCATACTAGTTATAATGTCAGTACAACACACTCAGATCAAGTGAAGTATTAATCCAGCCATGCCCAGTCGATTCCTCCTCTGCCTCACCTAAATATTGAAGCATGCCGGTAGGTTATCAACTTGATTACTTAGCATGGTATAAAAGCACCTGTTTTTCAAATACCTCTATACAAAATATTGAGTGTTTCTTGATATTATTTCAGGCACCTGCTGCCTGGTGGGTTTTCTGGATAGCTATTTGTCTTATGATTTGAATTTAGCTTTCTCCTGTTTCCTTCCCATATCTTCCATATCCACAATCAGTAAGCATCTCCACTCTGTCTGATCCTAGTGTTATGGGTTCTACTCTCAGCACACTGCAATCTGCTGTGATCATCACTACCGTAGAAATTATGATGGTACACCTAATATGTGCAAAGGTTTTCTCATGTGTCATGTATGTTGATCACATCCTTGAAATGATCAGAATTGTAATGTCCAACCTAGGCTATCAACATTTGCACGTCCTGACCCCAAACCCATACAGCTGGGATGAGATCCCTTATCCTAGAAAGAATGCCAAAGATGCCTGTAGCTATGCGTATGCCCATATTGTCATGATATTGGACCTTTCAGGCTTTGTTCCCCGGTTCATCCCCTGAGAAGAGGAGAAACCTCAGGAACCAGCAGCATTGTTTAGCATATCTCTCAATCAATTCTCTGTGCCCAAGGTGAGATCAAATCTGAACTGGTCCGTGTACATTTCAGGGTTATTTGAAATTGGTACAACAGATAATTTCATAGATGTCAAATTAGCCAAGAAGCTAGGTTTCACCTTTCAAAAAATCTCCCCACCTCTGTGTAGAAATAAACCCTCAGAATAGGTGCAATTTAAAAAAAGGCATCACCTGTTGGACTATGCCATCAACCTGTTCCCCAGGACCTCCCTTGCATATGGAGGGGAACTTGCCTTCTGCCCCTGCTGAACTTGACCACCTGAATGTTGGTGAGGAACCTGCCTACTCAGTCTGTACCCTATTGGACATCAGGAGCTACAGAGGTCACTTGTAATACCTGGCAGACTGTGAAGGCAATAACTCACAGACCCAATTGTGGGTCCCTGCCTGTGACACCTGAACATCTGGATCCTTACCCCACTGAAGTTTTTCACCCCAATCTCCCTGCTCTTCACACCTGCAATCACTCATCTGTTAGATGATATAGAACAGGGTTCTCCAGTTAAGTTTTCTTGAGGGCCAGATTATGAAATGTAAAATGTATTGAGGTTTGGAGGTGCCTACTACCAGTCAAAACACATGACCTGGGGTCTAGGAATGCTAGTGTTTTCTGTGGGGGGCAGATACTGTCACAACAACATCAAGCCAAGAATCTATGCATTAATCCAGCCATGCTGAGTCAATTCCCACTGCCCTGAATACTAAAGCCTGAATAAACCCTTGCAAAGTATTGTGCCCTGTCGTCCTGAGCATTTATTTTTAATTTACGACTTCCCTGTATTGACTTTGACTTTCTACCTGTGTTTAGGCTATAGATTGGAATCACAGTTGGCATATGTTTGCCTCTACCTGTTTTTTGTTTTCCTCTTGTTCTCCTTTTGCTTGTTTAACTTCAATTCTGGAAATTTTTGCTCTCACACTTGTAACTTTGCCCCATTATAATGATAGCTGTGAAGAATTTAATTTAAACATGTTTGTACGATATTTATCAATGCACCCTTCTGAGGACTGTGACTTCAGCATGGTGGAGGGGTTTTTGTGCCTTAATAATCCACAGAACTATGTTGTCTGGAGCTTGAGGTCTTTGTGAACAAGTCGCTGGAGAGATCATAGACAAACTACAGTCTCACAAAGACCCCCAATGATTAACTGCAGGAGTAATTGAAATCCTTCCAAATATGTTAAAAGCATTCAGTGTTGTTGGGGAAAAGTGGGTGACATGTCACTTCAGTTTTGTATGGAAGGTGGGTAAAGTACCTCTGGACCAGCAAACACAGACGGTGGTACCAATCTTCAGAAAATGGGACCAGAGGGTGTATTCCAATTGTACGGGGTCACACTTCTCAGTTTCTGTGTGAAAGCCTACGGTTCTGAAAATGAGAAACTACCGAATGGTTGAAGCTAAGATTCAGGAGGAACAGTGCAAATTTCGCAAAGTGGATCTGCTTAATTCCCTTGCACTGCTGTGTGAAGATTTGTGGGGATATTTGTACCAGGGCTGTAGTACTTGAGACCAGTTTTGAGACACTTCTTAGATAATCTTTTTGGTATTCTTACTTAGACTTGTCTTGGTTTTGGCTATGAGTAGCTAATCTCAACCGAGACTGGCAGGCTTTAAGAAAAGGTTTTTTCTATGCTTAGCATTCCATGCTTTTTTCCCACCCAACCACGTACAATTTACTCTTCTATGACCACTTCATCTATTTGGAATGGTGGGGTGCAAAAAAAAGTCTGTTACCTTGAGTGCATGCAGTACTGTATACTTTAGAAACAAACTAGCTAAGTATTTGATTATGATAGCTGGTCAAGTAAAATGAGAATTTTTTCTGTTAATTCATAATGTGTATTTATGTTGGCTAATTCAACTATAGTAATGTTTGGTTTAAAAAACCATCAAGAATTCACGACCAGGTCGCTGAGAAAATAGCACAAGGGCACCTGCAATTTTTGTAACAAGACAATATATGAAACTTGGGCTAAACTCTTGCAACTGTCAGATTGCTGCATGAAAAATTCAAGGTATCAGATATGCATGCAAACTTTATATTCTTTGAAGGGTAGTGGTGCACTTCTTGCATCTAGCCTCCACTCCTGTTCCTGATTTTCATGCAGATGTTGTGCATTTGGCTTCATTCGACTTTCACCTCTCACACGCACTTCGTTTGAATCAGCAGGAATAAGAATCAGCATCTCAAGTCCGTGGTACTCTCCTGGAAATGAGTGGATCACCCCTTTCAGGTGAGGGAGAGAGTCTGCATTTAGTGCAGGAGTTCAAGATAGTTAAAGGGAACATGAGATTGACAGGTGAATCACTTCTGAGATATGGAGGGAGCTTAAAATAGGTGAGGTGGTTTGGGCGTCTTATATGGATGTCACCCAGAGTAATGGGAGTTATTCCAGGCACATCCCACTGGTCAAAAGCCTTAGGGAAGGCTCAGGACACATTGGAGAGATTATGTGTCTCAGCTGGTTTGTGAATATCTGGGATCCCTTAGAGCAAGTCAGAGACTGTGGCAATGGCGAAAGACGTCTCATCTCATCTCTGATCTGTTTAGAATCTTGCCTGATTGGAATATTGTCATAAGAGGGGAAATGGCAAGAAGATGAAAAATGATGAATGATTTTTCAATGTAAAGTAGTAGACAGTTCCCATAGAGAACACTTAAGGTGACAGAGGCAAGGAAAGAGAGGAAGAAACCAGATTGAAGGGGGAAACCAATCCTCTTCAGGCCAGGACTGGGCAGTACAAGTGTATATTATATAGTACAAGGTAAATTCAGATAGAGATAGAGGGAGGAACAGTACAGGTAGGCAGGCACATAATAGAGCAGGCAAGCAGGTAGTCAAGTATATGGGTAGGTGAGGTGCTCCAGACAAATGGAAAACAGGTTGGATAGCACAAGTAGCATGTAGTAAGAATCACAGATAAGCCAGGGGACTGGCTGAGGGCTTCTTTGAATACAGACTTCCAAGTGCATAAGCCTAGAAAGGAGGGAGGGAATAAGAAAAGTGTATGATCCAGTACAGAAGAGAAAAGAAACAATGCAAGAGAGCAGTGTTTATAATAATAAAAAAAATCAGAATCACAAATTGTTGGAAATTGTTTGAATTACAAGTGCACAAAAGACACAAGAAAACACATTAAATAATGATAAAATAAAAACTTAACCTAAGTACTTAAAAGAATAAAATAATAAAACCACTGTTTAGTCAAAGTGCTTACATTTATAAAAATATATGTAGTTTAAATACAAAAATAGACATATGCAGTAATATATGGTAAATGTTTAAGATAAATTTTTAAAGATGTATTATAATCAGATGTATTTCACTGTGATTGAGTCCAGCAGCTATCCCAGTACTACACTACCATACAGTAATACAGTACCCATCAGTATTGCACCACAGACAATTATTGCTATTTCGAATATGCAGTGGCAATATATGTCCAAATATTGCACATAAAAATTATTGCAAGATAAGATTTAATTGCATATCCGGGAAAACTGATTGCACAACCCATCCCATTGCTATAATTATGGAAAGGGAGAAGTCAGTTCACTGCAAAATTGAATGATGGGGAGTGGAGTTGTACAATTGGATAACCGTGGGAAGGAAGCATTTCCAGTGGTGTTCAGTTGAGCACTTCTGTCAATAAGTCTACAGCTAAAAGTGCTTCTCTGTCCAGCCACTACACTGTGGAGCGGGTGATCCACATTGTCCATAATAGCCTTAAGTCTGGACAAGATTCTCTTCTCTGCCACAGTCTCCAGAGTATCAAGCTCCAACCCTCAACTAAACCAGTTTTTTTTTTTTTTATCAATTTCTTCAGTCTTTTGAGATCAGCCACCTTCAAACTGCTGCCCCAGCATACAATAGCATAGAAGATGGCACTGGCTACCACGGACTCGTAAAACATCTGCAGCATGATGTTACAGACTCTGAACAACTGTAGCCTCCACAGGAAGTACAACCTGCTTTGGCTCTTCTTATTGATTGCCAGAGAATTCGGTGACCAGCCAAGTTTATTATCCAGGTGTACACAAAGGTACCTATAGTGCTGAACAATATCCACGTCCATTCCCTTAGCAACTGGAGCAACTGGAGACTGTGATCTTCTCATGTCCACTACTAGTTCCTTGGTCTTACTGATGTTAAGCTATAAATGATTTTCCTCACACCAGTCCACAAAGTTGACCACCACCCTCCTATATTCTGTCTCGTCTCCATCCCTAATACATCCAACAATCCCAGAATCATTGAAGAACATCCGGCTGAACTATGTATGGCAACATAACTAGGAAGCAGGGGCAAGTGGTAACACAGGCATAAGGAATTCCTGAATGTCAGCACTCCAAAACACATGACCACATGCAAAGCAGGAGTGACAGCACTTACAGTGCAGCTCCTTTAATGAGCTATCTAAGATATAAATGTAGCTAGACTGAACTTCCAATGAGGGTCCAAAAACAAAGTACAAGTTAGCATAGGAGTATGAGCTATGCAGCATCTGTCCGAGCAGACATTATTTACACTCAGTAGGTATCTACAGTCAAAGCTATAAAATCCTACTTGATCAGCATAAAAACTTTAAATAAGAAAAATAATTTGAAGAAGGGACAGTCAGTGACAGGAAAGATCAGATGTGCAATGAGTTAGAGGTTGTTGCCAGTCCACTGATGGTTCTAAAGGCTAGCATCAGGGACTTGAACTTGATGTGAACACCTATAGGGAGCCAGTGAAGAGAGACAAAGAGAGATGTAACAAAAAGGCATTTTGGTTGGTTGAATACCAGACATGCTGCTACATTTTGAACCTGGACTAATTTAACAGCACAGGATGGCAGCCCTGCCAGCAAGGAATAGAGTAGTCTAACTGGAAGATGACAAGTGCCTGCACAAGTAGATGACTTGTATATTCTGACAAATGTAGTCTGCAATTCTTGATGTTGTAAATTACAAAACTGCAGGAACAGTAACTTGCAGAAATGTGGCATGCAAAAGATAGTTGTTCATCTATTATTACCCCTAAGTTCCTGGGAGATATTGACAAGAACAATATTGAAAAGCCAAGTTGTATGGAAATGTTGTGGTGAACAGTATGGTAGCTTGGGAAGATGAGGAGCTCAGTCTTTGACAGATTCACCTGGATGTGATGATCCTTCATCCGGGTTGGAATGTCAGTATGGCATGCAGAAATCCAAGCAGAGATTGTAGGATCTTCTGGAAGGCAGGCTAGGCAGCGCTGCATGTCGTCACATAGTTGTGGTAGAAGAAGCTATGCAGCTGGATGGTTCAATCTAGAGAGGTCGTATAAAAGAGAGAAATGAAGGGACCAAGGACTGAGCCCTGAGGTACACTAGCTGTTTGTTGACGTGTATTGGACACTTCACCAACCCAAAGCATTTGGAATAATCTGCCTGAGAGGTAAGAATCAAACCATCTCAGAGCAGTCCCTGTGATTCTGAGGTTGGAGGGGGTGGGCAAAAGGACCAGGAGGTTTACTGCATCAAAGGCTGAAGAAAGGTCAAGGAGGATGAGAACAGAAGACCTGGTTGCAGCTGTTATGGCGCCTGGAGCATCCACGACTGTCAGGAGGGCTGTCTTATTGGCTTATTGGGTTCAGGAGATTATATTGTGTGAGAAAGCTGGAGACCTGAGTGAGGACACCACGCTCAACAGTTTTGGAGAGAAAGAAGAGGAGAGATGGTATATACTCTCCTATTTGTGAAGAATAAAAGGTAGGTTTCTTAATGAGAGGAGTGCTTATGTGTTATGGCGATGTACCTGTCATGAGTGAAACATTGATTAGGAGAGTGTGTATAGGGGTGAGTGCAGGAGTAATGGCTTAAAGATGACCTGAGGGGATTGGTTATGTTTTAAATCTTATTTCCACTTATATGTGTGCCTCCTTAAACTTATATTCTTGTTCATTTGCAAGCAGTTTGTCTTCTGTGTGAACTGTTAATATTAAAAAAATGCCATGCTTAATGTTATCTAAGGTTTCTGCATGTAATAGTGCTAGCTTTCTCTGGCCTTTCTTCCTAGAGAACCCAGCTGTCATTCTATGTTCCCCTTTGTTAACAAATACCGCATCTGACAACTGTGAAGTCTGCCCTCATGCCACTATGGCTAATGCCTAGTTAATTGTTTTCTAGCAGATATATGATGCAATTATGACATGTTTGTCTTGTTCTCCTGAATTTTTATGGCTCCCATGTCCAGATGCAAGGCATGTAAGTTACTATGGCAATTGGAATCGGTCATACATTATAGTTAATAAATGGTTACTTATAACTAGCATTCTGAAGTCTGTTTCTCAGTCATTGAACTGGTGTAGCAAGATCAATTTTTGTGACATATTGAAAATTAAAAATGCATTGTGCCCTGGTAAAGGTGTATGTTTCACATATCTACTAATATAACAGGCCTGAACCCTGTGGAAAAAGCTTCTGAAAATTGCAACACTAATGTAGGAACTGAAAATGGGTGGCTAGATAAATGTAAAAGCATTTAAAAGAAACACGTTATTTTTAAATGGTTTAAATACATTTATTTCCTACATTGAGAGCAACAGACAGTATAATTGTTACAGATGCACAGACAGGACCCAAGCGCAGAGCAGGGCTTTTTAATCTTTGATTGAAAGTGAAGAAAGGTTGTTGCTGAATCAAGAAACTTTTATTATACAGGTAGAAAATATTATAGGTAGAATGCTGGTAAAATATTTTGGTTGATTAAAATGGACTATTTAGACAATTTGAGATTAGTTAACATGTCTATGAACAATCCATTTTAAATATGAACAAGGAAGTTAGAAGAACTAACTTATTTTTAGCAGCTATACATGTAATAAAATACTGCCTCACTATATTCTGTCTTGGAAAAATCGTGATTCTTAAATTATATATTATACACATATTTGTACTGATTTTTTTTTTTGCATTCCAGGCCATACTTAAAGGAAACATGTAGTGACAAGAACATACAGTAGGTGTTCTTCCACAAGACTGACAGGACAGGCTACCAGTTCTCAGTTGTTTTTTATTCAGTCTTTTCATAATTGATCCATGCAGACCAACTTGACCACCTCACTTACATAACATCCACCACTCTAGATACTCTGCATTCAATAAATTCAGAATTTGTAATAGCTATAGGAAATGACTCATATGCACTTTAGACTATATATATATGCACTCCCTTCCGTGTTTACTATTTCAAGCTATATTCTGTAGAACATATTATCCTCCTTCATCCTGCTAAAATTAGACAACTGAGAATAAGAAAAAAAATAGATGCCTTCTTACATGCATCTTTAAAATGGCTTTTCATCCGATGTCATCTGTGATTCATTATAAAGTGCATTTAGTATAAATTTCACCATTATAATGTGAAATTTATTTTATTAGAAATATGTGTGATGGGAAGGTGGAGAGTACCTCTGCTAGGAAGGTGACTGCTTCCAGGGCCAGGATGGACAGGTGATGAGGGTACAAGATTGGAGACAGCAGATGGCAGACACAGACCTGCATCCCCATCTTCCATTGGGTCCAAGCCCAGGAGTGACCATCATGGGAGAATGTGGCTGTTCTCGCACCAATTATCTATTACCTATAAGACAAGTTTGGGACTCTGTGTCTGCTGGATATGGTGCTACAGAGACCCTGGATGAAGGCTGCCGCAGGTGAGGAGAGATGGCAGGTGGTTGTCCCCATGTTCATGTGTGAGGGGGTTCTTCAGTCTCCTCATGGGGCAGTAGGGTCTGGCCATGTGGCATTACAAAAATACTCAAATGCCTTAGACAGTGTTCTGTTGGGGGCCGCTGAGGAGGGATGTGGAGGATGTTTGTAGCCAGTGCAATCTCTGCACTGTCCAAAAAGGCTTACCAGGACAGTCACACACACCCCTGCAACAGTTCCCAAAGTCATGATGAAGTGTAATGGGTCCCTTCCTGTGCACAGACCAAAGAAACCATTTTGTGTTAACTGCCATGGACTACTTTGTCAAATGGCCTGAGACCTATGCACTGCCCGATCAGGATGCAGAGACCATCACAGATGCCCTGTTTCTGGCGAGATTTAATCAGACTCTAGCAGAGCAGTGGGTCATTCTCATGGGCAAGCATCAGCAGGAGTGGGATAGGTATGGTGCTGATGACGTACCATTTGGCGGTACGGGACTCCACATTGTGTACTCTTGCCATTCTCATGTTAGGAAGGGAGGTCCTGGCTAAACATCAGTGCAGTTGGCGTGTACCCAGAGCCCTTCTGCACTGATGCCTGTAAAGCCCAAAGGACGAAGTGACGGTCCACATTGCACTGGTGCTAGTTGAAGTCGATGGACAGCTGGGCAGGTAGGGTATGGTGGAAACGCTCCACCAGTCCATCGCTCTGGGGGTGCAGAGGGGTGGTGTGTGTCTTGGTGATCTCCAGCTGCTTGGAGACCCTGCTCTGAACACCTGCACCTTGAATTTCCTCTCCTGGTTGCTGTAGTCAGGTGCCACAAAATGGCAGAAGTTCTTCTGTCAGCTGTGGTGGTCCTCCGGTTGGGAACAAGGTACACCTCAAGCCACTGCATAAAGTAGTCCATGGCCACAAGTATATAGTGGTTCCCATCGTCATTGCAGAGAAAGGGGCCCAGAATGTCCACCCCCACCCTCTCCATGGGTGCCCCCATCAAATTCGGCTGCATGGATGCCCATGACTGATGACTTGGACCTTTTTGTGCAATAAGCACATCGTAGCAATGGACAAACAGTTCAGTGTCCTACCTGCAGCCCGGCCAGTAAAAAGAAAGCCTTTGCTTGCCCAGTTTTAGCTGCCTCAAAGTGACTGGCTATGGTTAGCCAAAGCACTGACCTCAGGATGATTGGGCAGAGAGTCCGTGGCACCAGCAACTGCAGCTGGTGTCCATTGCCATTAGGGAACCATCAGTGCCAGTACAATAGTCCATCACGCTCATCCAGGATGCCCCACTGTGAGTAACGGGAAAGTGGTCCTCAGTACGGCAACAATGGTGGCAGTCGTTCACTTCGCATGGGCACTTTTTCCTGATTTGGACTGCAGGTGCTACTTACAAACTACGATGCTTGTTAACTGTATCACCCTGGCCACTGCCATCCCTCAGTGCCTGGTAAAACACCTGGGTGAATAAGTGTTGTAATGGACCCTGTGTCAACCGAGGCTTGGCAGGGGGTGTCTTCAATCATACAGTCAACACAGAGGCCACTGTCTTCTCCGAGTTGGTCCACTTGGTGAGTCATCTCGGGAGATGGGCTGGTGTGGGACATGGGTGACACCCCCTCCCAGAGTCACCTGCTTGGCATTTCCGAACAACTGAATTGGACAAAGTTGAGGAGCAGGGAGGGGGCAATCTCCTGCAATGTGTCCAGCTTCACTGCAGCAGTAACAAGGTGCGCTGACTGTGTGCATGAGCTTCTGCACTTCGTCTTCATCCTGCTGCGTTGTATCAAGGCACAGCTCCGCCGTCTTCCTAGAAGGTCTTCCACTTGTTGAGTTACCTGTTCAATTTCTATCGCCATCTCTAACAACAATGCAGAAGATGCATGTGCCATAGATTCTAATAATTAAGCCTTGGGCTCCAGGTTAAAAGGAATAAATATAAATTTACTAAAGTCTGAGCACCAACAACTATTACACACAAAACACTGCACTTACAAAACACACCTTCACGATGGGCAACTTTTTATACAACCAGCTCGAACACAAGACGGCACAACACATCTACGAATCAAGCATCACGATTCAAACATGTCACATGCTAAGTGCAGCACATATTTAACAACTATATATAAATTACGGCTGTGCCAGGTCCCTCCATATGGCACTCAGTAACACCAGTTCGGTCCACCAGCGCCACAGTTATTATGATAAATTATCTTTATTATTATTTACTGCTTGCGACAATCACTGAAATTACTATCAATAATGAATTTGTTCCAGTTTTATAAGTCTCGCCATAAAAACCATTAACTTGACAATCACCATGTGCAGAATTAAAAAAGACACACACATGTAATCAAAGGATTAGGTTGAACGTTTCTGAAATTACTGTTAAATGAAGAAGAAACCGGTACATTTAATCAGTGAATTTTAACTTCTCGTCCGATACTTGTCATGCTCTGTATTATCGTAGCGAAACCGAAAAGTGCCATCTTGTTATTTATTTAAAAAAAATGAAGCAGACACGAAGTAAATACGTGTAACGTTATTTTTCAGTGTTCGCATACGAGTGCTTTCACTCACTGAGGCGAACCACCTTTAGGAGTTCTCTGGTTTAAACGTCAGTGCTGGCAAGATTTTCCTTTGAGGGGCGATACGTTTGATTTGTAAATTTCGTTTCTAAAGACACAGGTGAATCTTGAATATCTTACACTTTCGTTGTTTTAACGTCCGACGGATAACCATCCGATGCCCCACTGAGATATATTTCGAAACGGATTAATTAAGGTAAGATATAACCATAGACTTTACAAGTAACATGTGTTGTATTTAACAATTTTTACCTGACCGTCTATTATGTCTTAGGTTTACCATGAGTGGAGTTTGTCAAGAGAAAAACGCAAACTGATTTTGCTGATGGCCACACCGGCTGCTTTAACTTGGATAACAAGCTAGCTATTGATTTCCTAAGCGATACAATAGGAAAAAGAAATGTAACAATATCTGAATCGTTGTCTTCAAGGGATTTTGCTCTAAGAATTATGAATTCTTTTAGTAATTTTTCGCTACAGCAAAACTGTGGTGATGAATGCTGCATTACAACAGTCACAGTGTGGTTTAGGAAAAGGGACCATTAACTGGGACAACGCACTAGTAAATGCTCTGCATAGAAGGCTTTGTTGGACTGGGGAAAAAGCTTGTTTCAGTAATTCATTTAAGTGACCTTTACAAGACAAACTGGTATGGTGCTGTCCATGCTGTAAATCTGGATACAAACAAAGAGGTAAGTATTTGTGCACGAGTTGCATTTCCATTATAATGCACCTACACTGGCATTTAGATGAATTTGTGCGGCATGGAGGGGAAACATCTTTGGTCAACATGGAATTTGAAAATGTTCCTCTAATGCTGTAACTGAAAAGTTCAGTGTTCAGTTATTTGGATCATCTTGTAATCCTGTCTTCCACTTTTGGGCTCTTTAAAATATAAAAGCAGTTAAGTCTCCACCAAACACAAAAGGAACTTTGTACGTTCTCAAAACATTAAAGGTATAAAACTGAATCGTACATCCGTCTCCTTTATGTGAAATCTATCGTGGTAATCAGATGAATGCAAAGTAAGTTGTTTTCTATTGTATTCAAGTACCCCTGAAAAGCCAAGACTGTTTTGCCATCCCCTGTAACACGTACTTGTTCCCATCATCTACTTCATATCATACAGCGAGTGATTAAAGTCACAGTTATTAATACTATGATTCGTTTAAGTATTTTTTTTATTTGAACAAGAACAAATAACATTATACAACATCAGGCAAATCTCGAACAGCGTTTCAGTATTTCTTCACTGAATTTTCCTCCTTGCTACACGTAGAATTTCTTGCACGTTTATAATGTATTTTCAGTAGGGGGCAGTGTTTACACTGTATTCTGAAATTTCTCCCCAGTTTTACGTTGTGTTTGTTTAAATATGACTAGATGAGAAACAGTTATAGAAATCTCCGGCATCAGACTGATGGCCATTATGCTTTGTTCAAATATGAAAGGTAAAGCTGATGTATTTAATTGTTAGGCCTATTAAATAGATGGCTGCTCAATTCTTTAAGACAACCCTGTTTGTCACTGTATTTCACATTGAGTTTATATAATTTCTTTTGTGGTTTTACTATGGCAGTCATGGCTATCACAGCCAAAATATTTTCAAAATGTCAGTTTTTGGAATCAAAAGTAGCTTTGGCACAGCTTTTGTATTAGGAGGCTGTTATGAAAACTAGCATTTGAATTTGATTACATCGTTTCAGGTATAGGCAGCAAAGTTCAGTAATAATTGTGATGCAAATTAACATTTCACTTATTGCAAAATGTTCATTTCTCAGATGGTAGAGCATAGAATTTTAAACTTATCAGGAATATCCATATTTATGTGTGACATGCAAGTTGCATTTGGGGAAAAGGTTAATGTCTTGTGGTTGCTGTCAGTTTCCAATTGATTCACATATGCCTAGTAATCTTTTACGTTTTCTAGTTATGAACAACAAGATTTTGAATGTGTAGAGCACATGCAATGCTGAAATCTTTTGAAGATTAACAGTGAAGTAATTTGGCTTTTGAAATTAAAATCAGGGGGACAGTGAGTGGGGAGATAACTGTATGTGATGAAGAGTAACGTCAACTAACAGTTACATTTACAAAATGCCAACATGGGGCAGCAGTGCATTTCTGAATAA
>JAACJT020023458.1:0-22590 GCA_009936485.2 Gymnarchus niloticus | reverse complement strand
GGACAGGGCGGCCTGGCGTGCTGTGGTCCATGGAGTCGCGAAGAGTCGGACACGACTGCATGACTAAACAACAACTTGTTTGCAGACTCTTCACTTTTTAACCAATTCCGACTCGTAGCTGAGCTGATCCTTCCGCACCCCAGCATCATCTTCTGCATCCCAACTGGACTATGTAAAATTAATTAGTACTTCCTCTATCCATAACATTCCCCCATTCCAAACCCTGCTGTACCACTGACCCATTCACATGCACCAGGGAACAACAAAAAAGTGAAGTATGAACAATTACAACAGTGAATACATAGCAGTTACCAGTCTATTTCTGATAAAACATCTGCATGCTGTATTCACATTTACATTGTTTGTATGCTTTGTAGAAAAATTTTAAACACCTTTTCAAGTAAGTAGCAGAAGTAAGTACACTCACTTCTCCATAAGGTATCACTCACAATATTGGGCAGGTAGTTGACCCCTGGTACTTCTTTGTGGGCCTACTGGCCTTATTGCCTCATCCTTGTGTTTTTCTCTGCCTGGGTATGGTGTCAACAAAGTGCAAAGTTTTATTTGCTCTCAATGCACTGCCATAGATGAACCCCTAGTCTGTGAATTGACAATGATTCTGCTTTGACGGCCAGATAAGGTGTTCTCTCCCCTTTTATCTTGAGTTTTTTTCCTACCCTTTCCCTGTGGTTTCGCTGAATCACACAATTCCAAGGGCTGACAAGGGCAGCATGCGATGTCTGGTAATACACTCACTTGCCTCACTGCGGTGCCTCTTTTGTAGTTGTTCAAGCTGCCTCCACTGCCACCTTCAGCCACTCATGATGACTCAGGACGCAGTCATGCATGTCATGCATTGTCCTGTTGAATCGCTCACCCTGAGAATTGCCCTTTGGGTGGTAAGGAATAGTGAGGCTTTCAGAGATTCTGTCAAGGTGTCGCAGTTCCTTAGTCACACCCACATCAAAACATCAGCCCTGTACTGAGTGTAACCTGGTCAAACACTTGTAACACACAAGCTAATGCTTCTCTAACAACCTGGCTGTGTTTTTGGCCATTCGGTTTTAGGTTGGCACAGCAATGGTAAACCGACACGATCTCATAGCCCCCTACAGATGTCTCCAACCAATCCAAAGCTGTGGTCATACTAGTGCATGTCACTGGGGCCCGGGTTCTTGGGAAAACATCCCTCGGCAGAGCACACAATGCATGTGTATTCCTCTCACCAAAATGTCATCCACATTTTAAGCTGCATCACAAATACCTACTTTTACAGAGATTCGGGTACAACCAGCTGGCACAGTTCCTCTCCATCCCTTTGGTCGTGGATGCTACAAAACAAACTCTTCAAATCATTCCCACTAGACAGCATGCTTCTTAAGTCCCAATTTCATTGCTTGCCATTGTTGTCCGTCTGATCAATCGCTCCATGTCACTGCCTTGGTTACTGGGCCCACATCAGGATCCCCTGCTTGGAGGTGTTGAAGTTCCATCCAGCTATGTCTGGAAACGTTTCCCTTAGCAGCCTGCGAAGACACCTTTGCCCCATCCCCTCCAGAATTCATCTTTTGTACAGGTCACAGACATGTGTGTACTTCATCAGGTTGTATGACCAGGAAATCCTTTTTCGTGTCACCGACCTCTGCCTCCTGCCCTTGGGAGATGTGGGACAACACATCCGCATTTGTTTTTTGCCTCCCAGACTTGTAGTGTACTTTAAAGTCATAGTCAGCTAACTGGATGGCTCACCTTTGCTCCAATGTGCCATGGTTAGTGGTCTCTACATACCGCAGGGTATTATGATTGGTTAGTGAACTTGGAGTGCATCGACATTTTACAAAATTTTTCAGAGACAGCCCACTTCATTCCTCTCAGAACCCCGCGATTACGCCCTTTCTACCTTCTTGCTGCTGTCTAAACACAGCTTGAAATCCTAGGGCACAGCAGCGTGTGGTGAGGGTAGAAGGAAGGCCAAGGACTGGGTATGCAAGAATTGAGGGCAACATAAGACACTTAGTCCATTGAACACATACCGAAACTCCCAGCTCCAGAAAAAAACGAGCGAATTTCTGTCCCATTTCCACCTTTGCCATCCCCATTAAAGCATGCAATGGTCTCACCAGCTGAGCAAAGTACAGAACAAATCAGTGGCAGTACAACATGAACCCAATGATCTGCCGGATATCCCTTGCTCAGATGGGAGTTTTTAAGTGCACTAACTTTGCCTATATCAACCTGCAAACCAGCAGCAGAGACAACGAGGCCCTGAAATTTGACGTCCGACTTCAGCTGGAAGCATTTGCTAGGCTTCAGCTAAAGCCCATGTCCTCTTAGACAGGAGAACACAAGGTCTAATTTTTCAAAATGATTATTGAAGGTGCAGGAAAAAACCATGACAATGTCTAATAACACAAGCAAGGTATCAAATGCCAAATCACCCATAAAGGCTTTGATCTTTTTCTGCCACTAGGAAATATCCCACTGTCAGATTCATGGACTAGCAAAGAAGTGCCGTGCCAAGAGCATCCAGGGACTCCTCCACTCTAAGGAGACAGTAGACATCCTTGGAAGTCACTTTGTTTAACTGCTGGTAATAACAACAGAACCTTACTGACTTGTCTTTCTTGATCACAAGCACAGCAGATTAGGCCCAAAGGGCTGCAGCTCTCCGAGAACTCTTCAGTGAGACTAAGTCCTTCTTCTTGATGCTTCTTGAATTCCTGAAAAACATTACAAGGAACCCTCAGGTGCTGCTGTTTAGTTGGCCGGGTGTTCCCCATCGGGATGCAATGGGTACCAGTGCTGGCGTACCCAGCACCACTGTTGTGCCTAGAGAACACAGACTGATGTCTCTCCAAAAGCCATTTTAACTTTTGCACATGAGGTGGGGTCAGTCCTTGAAGATTAGCCTGTATTGGCACTAGCAATGGCCCAGCTGCTATTGCTGACAACATCAGGTCTTGCCTAATTTCCCTCACATACAACCCCTCCCTCACCACCTCTACGGCCATGACTTCCTTTGGTACCACTTCCTCCAGGTCAGTCAGTTTTGGCCACCCATATCCTTAGGAACAGTGTTATGTACTTTTCAGTAGAATTATGTAACCATACTGGGACTTTCCCCTCCAAACCATGAGCTAAGACGTTTGTGACCAGCACACCACAAGGAAGACTTGCATTGCAGGGAGCCTCCACCAGAACTCTGCACTTGGGTTTTTTTAATAACCCTCAGTTATCCTCTGGATGTGTGTGGGATAATGACTGTCCGCCCATCCTCGAAATCTGTTTCCATATACCCAAATACAGGGTAACAATATGTCGAGGCCAAATCCACTTAGCTGGTGACTGGGAGGACTATGCCCCCCACCCCAAGCACTCTTCAAAATAGGACTCAGTTATTGCTGCAACTTCAGAACCTGTGTCAAGCAGGAAGCTGGGGTACATTCAAAAAAAGCATGCATTTGTGACTGTTATAAAACAAAATAAAACAAAATAGTACTGGTCAAAATAGCTTGCTTGCCTACCCTTTGTCTTTTTCACCACTTTACCCCCGAGATACTTACACTTCTAGGGCTCTCAATTAAGTGAACTACCACTAGCTGGTACTAAAACACACCATAAAGAAAATACTCTCCTTGACCAGGCTTCCAATAAACATAAAAACACAGTAACTCCATAACTCACAGAGACATACATATGAAACCAATTTTTAACAGAGCTGGGATTTGTGATATCAACCAGTGTCTATAAGAATCAGCAAGAAAGAAGTCTCGTCTATGACATTCTTATATAAACACGTTAACTCTTAAGTCCTGGCAAAATGTATCCAGTGGAAAAAATTAGTAGTAATGTTAAAAATATATACAGGCCTATCTTCACACAGTCCACAAAACATTTTAGGACAAACATTTTCCTCAGTTTCAGTTCAACACCTGTCACCAGGCCATTGAAGCTGCAAAAGAAAGAAAAAACTTCTTTGTTAATATAAGTTAATACAAAATTATGTACCGTACTCTTCACAAAAAACTTTGACATTATGACATTGCTTTCGCTCTCTCACACACACACAACATTTGCGCAAATAAGACCATTCGCATGTTTGTTTTCACTATATCAAAATCTGTTCTAGTCTTATCACATTTTCCTGTGAAACGCCAAAAAAAAAAAACACCAAACTATTCCACATTCAGCACCTTTAATTTCTGTCTGTGGTTGAGCCTTATGTCCCCTTCATGTGCTATCAAAATTATCGTAAATATGAGTGGCCAACTTGTAAGTTATAGATAAACACCCTCTCAGGTCCTAATTGCAAGTGGGAACTTCAAAAATTATTTTGACACCCAAGTTCCCTAATTGGAATGGCCCATACCCCTTCAATATGGTGGAGTATAACAGTTTATTTTCATACATGTCACCCCCTTCATCACTCTTACGGCCCTTTTGCATGTGCTCTAACCAAACAAAAACGTTTGCAACTCCAGCTTGAACAATTTACTTAACTTTTTTTTATGTCTTGTTATTTTCAGGAAAAAAAAAATCAAGTTTTCCATCACAGATCTCGTTATAGGAAGTTGGACCTTCTCACTGTCATGTGAAGTCAGCATTAAGACCAATAAACAAGTCGGCGGCGCAGAATCTGCACACCTCAGTCTGCCTACAGTGAAACTCGCATCTTATCATTCGCTCCAGGATCCCGGGGAATGCCTAATCACCCCTTGCCCTTAACACCCTCTCTCACTGTTGTACACAATTAAGACGAGTCTACTTGTTCGCCCACTCTTCACTTTTTAAATAATCACTACTGATATAGCAGAGCCGGTCCTTCCGCACCCCGCCACATTCATGTACGGGTCCATTCCTCCTGCATCCTCATTGGAATTATTATAAACACGAGTCGCTGACTTAAAAGTTAAACCTAAACACCCCCTCAATCAGTCGTTATTACAAATGGGAACTTCGGAGATAATTATGATACATAAGTTGCGATGACCTACATCCTTTCAATATAGCGGAGTAAAGGGCAGTTTTTTTTTTTTATACATGTGAAGTTTCACGGTTTACAGCACGTCCCACAGTCTCACGGTTCTGAATGTGCTCTAACAAACAAACAAACAAACAAAGTAAAATGGAAAAAGAGTGCCGGGGCGCAAAATCTTCTGGCTGATACCCAACTACCCCCCCGGCAAAAAATACAGGTTTTCCATCATACATCTCGCTATTTTCACTACAGTTAGGTTGTATGTATTTATGTGTATTTTTTGCAATACTACTATCGTTAGCTGTTGTTTAGATAATATGCATGTAGTTACTTAATCTAATCAACAATGTTCATTTTACATAGAAACAGAATTGTTTATACTTCTAAACATAGTGTTTTGTTGCATCTTTTTCCTCGTCTAGCATGTCAAAATCAGAATTGGATCCCCCAAAAAAGTATATCAGAATGAACCTTGCGTCCTCCATGTTTCTTTGCGTTTCCACCGCAAAGTACTTGAACGTGTCGTACTCGTAATTACGACTTCACATACGGGAATCAGGAGCATTAGTACTTCCACTATCCGTCACATATATGTATGCATCGATTGGACCAGCGATTATTATTATTTTTAAAATTTGTTTTAAGTTCATAGATTCATAGATGGTAAGTAGGCTGGCTTCCCTCGCTATAAAACACGCAGGAAAACGTCATCTGCCATTTCTTTAAAAGCTAAATATAGATACACCCCAAAGGTTTCGCTTGGCTAACTTGCATAATTAACTGTAGTATCTTACCATATAACGAAGAGAAAGTAAATCAGTTGGAGTCCAAAATTCATTTAAATAAAGGCTCGGGTGAACTAAGAGATACGGAGATCACCGAAGGACAAAATTCCTTACGTTAAAAGATGTCAACTTTAACAGTCTTTCATCTATTAAATCTGATATTAAAAAGCCCATAAATAACATTTACACATCGCTTTATTCCCTATTACCTGGTCAGAATACAACTCATCAATGACTGTTAGCCTATACTGGATAAAATTATAAAAGTTTAAAGTGGTTTTAAATAAATAATTCTATTAAGACAAATTAAAACGATTACAGTACCCTTTATCGGTTGTATAATTTAAGGCGTTTTGAAACTGTAATATGTTTTGTTTAATAAAACAAGTGTTTTTCTTGAGTTGTATCAGTAAAGCAAATTACATTTCAATCAGATTACAAGCAGACATCAACCAAGGGCAGGCTGGACTAACACTTGTCTGTTTTTCTGACATTATGACATCTGCGCTGCATGGCAAGGATCCAAATTTAAATTACTCAGGCAAGTATTAATCCATGCTGCTTTTCATTAGGGGAAAAGCAGGGTGCTTATCTCATCTTTCATTACAATAATGTCATCCAACTCAATACTACAGTATTATAAAGACGAGAGTCTGTCCCAGACAGTATGCAGCATAAGGCCAAGGTACACCCGGAATTGAAAGTACGTATGTTTAAGTCAGTTTAATAAAGTAACAGCATTATGACATTGCGCTCGCTCTCTCTCTCTCTCTCTCTCTCTCTCACACACACACACACAACATTTGCACAAATAAGACCATTCACATGTGTTTGTTTTCACTATATCAAAATCTATTCTAGTCTTATCACATTTTCCTGTAGTACAAAATTGCTGTACAATTAGATGTTTTGTTTCCAAAACAAATATAATCTGTTATAATGACATGGCAAAATAAGCTGAAAATCAGGAGTATCAGGGCTTAAGCAAAAGATCTTATCTGATCTTGAAGATGAAATTTGATCCACAACATTCATTCAAGCTATATTTTACATGACTAAAATATATCATAATTTACTCTTCTGCTACTGAACAAAGTAAAAAACTAGTACGATAAATTACACATACATGTGCAACAATATGAATTTAGACAAAAATTGAGAGAGTGCAAATTTAAATCTATTATCATACACATTGAAATATAACTGCTTTTTCTCTCTCCATAGTCAAGAGATACTCATAAATACACTTAGGAATGATGGATGACACCCTTTACATTAGAAGCACATTCAGGTAGCACATTAAATCTTGTTAGGTAAGTATAATTTGACAAGAGACAAGAAGGACAATGTATACAGCAGACACTTATATCCCAAATACATTTCTCTGTGTAGTAATGAGTCAATTCTTTACTGTTACTGTCATTTATACCAGTACAGGACAATGATGGATTATCAGAGTACTGGAGAACTAGTTGGCTTACTTATTGGAAAACTCAAATTTCGAGAATGACCGGTTACTTCCAAAAATAAACTAATAATTACACAATTATGAGAAGAAGATAAATATTGTGGCTAGAACATTCCGTTCCCACAAGCTCTCTCTTAAGCCATTAGAGTCAGCTGTGCCCTTTGGTAACATTCAGGCTTTAGATGCCAATCCTGCCCAGGCACACAGTATGGCAAGTTACACAGGTGGTGCCAGAGTTTAAGTTGGAGGAACCTCCTTACAGGGCTGCTCGCCTTGCTGGGTGGGGCTTGATACAGTGTTTCTCCATCTCTCCCTTAAAAAATGTAAGACGGAGGACTCTATGCCAGGGTGAGGGCCACACAAGAATGCAGGCCCAATGCAGTCATGTGGCTTGGGAACTTGAAAAAGGAGACACATGGACCCCTCAGCAGGGGGTTACTGGGACAATCACTTCAGCTTGTGAAGGTACTGTAGTTTGATGCTTGTTTTGTAAATACATCCAGCATGTTTCAGTCGAGTGCCTGCATCAAGCATTCCAACTTGACCAATGTCTGGTCACGAATGTTTCAGAGACCGTTGTGCTCCCCCGTGCAGTTTGATAACATTTCATCTGCTTAAAAAAAAAGTAAACTTTAGAGTGCAGTCAAAAAAGAAAGCTGCAGATTTATATTTCCGAGCACGTAAACGATGCGTCTGAGCAGTCTGGCAACATTTCCAGCATCCTCTCCCCCACCCCCCATCCTCAGTTTGCTACACCAATCGAGGAGATGGCCTAGCTGGCCTCCATGGCCACCTCCATTAGTTTAATGCGTCATGCCCAAAATGATCCAAGTAGCAAAATTAAAGAGCAAATTCATCTGACCCTCTGACAGCTCAGATGAACAAGGTCTTAATTGCACCGTCCAGTCGTCTGGCTGGCTGGTGGACATCTTTTTTTAATGTTCCGCCCCAGACATGATCGCAGGGTGCAAGGCCAGGCCAGGACAGGTCCCCTCCATCCTTCCTCCTGCTCCACCACACCTGCACTGTTTAATGTCCTCTCTGTTCCAGGAAACATCTGCAGATGTCACATTTGTGAGTTTATTTGCTTAGCTTCTGATCCATATTGCTTTACAGAGCCTACATTCTACATGAGCGGTAACGGAAAAGCATGAGTCCAGTCTGGAATTTTTTAACCTGCTACCTGGGATCTACTATTAACACTTAAAAGTCCCAACCTGTTCCACATTAACCCTTTCAGTGCCTGTAGGTTTCCATGGAGCCCCCATTCAGCTGGTTGCCTAGATCCGACAGGACTGTACTCGTTGGTCTGAAAGGCATGCCACTGAATCTGCGCCAAAACAGGGGCCCAGTTTTTGTTTCGGTGACTTCCCTCACTGCTGCTCCTCCAGGGGGATGCCGTCTGTGCAGTGAAAGTTACAAGTGTGAACACATTTATTGCGCTAAAGACAGCACTTTTGCTAACGGGGGCTTCACAACCACATGGCGTTCTGGCTTTTATGCTATCAAACATTGACAGGATGGGAGTTTTATTTGCTTAGTACAATAATAATGCAAAAAGTGGAAACCACAGCTAAACTTCCTGTAACACAGGAACAGCATGCGCAGAGTAGACAACTGTGATCATTAGTCACTAATATACTGAGCTCTGAGGTCAACACTTAGCCACACAACTCTTACTATATCATATGCACAGAGTGTGACTTTATGATTGAGTATCTGTCCATCAATGAAAGTGTGTTATCTTCTCTTTTGGCTCCTAGTGTAGTGTTAACACTTGCCACAAGACCCAGAACCACAGCATCCTCACCTCTCCCCCTGCCAAATGGCAGTAAAGTTGTATGTTTATATCTTTGCTGCTAAAACAGTAACAATGTTTTAACCACCCTCACCTTTTGACACACAGTTGCTATGGCACGATGTCCTCTGTGATCTGGTAAATCCCCCCAGCATGCCTCTGGTTCTCAGTAAAGTCCCCGAGTCATATGGCTGCATCCACTCTTAAATAAGCAAACCCATTCACTGAAACAAACCATTGCTACTATGTGCCAGGATTGGCTAATGTACATGTCCATCATTCAGCAACCAATCATGTGAGAACTTCAACACAATGGATCCTAATATGTCTGTAGGTCACATTTTCCAATGGTTTTCTTTCCTGTTCCTTCAGTTTCCTGGTCTCAATTACAGATGAATAATGCAAATGCAGAGCTAATGTGAAAAGTTTTCATCATCTATCTTTTTTGGTTTTTAACATGGAAAACAGACATATGAGGGCAATCTCCGCTACATGCAGGGTGCTTAATGCCACCAGCTTTGCACAAGTCCTTCCCTGAATGGACCTTCTCATGCTTCTTAAATATTGCATTGGTCCAAACAAGAACAAATGAGTGTTGGACCAAAGGTCTAATTTGCAAAACTTTGCCTTTATTCCACCATGAAGCATACATTCATGAAAAGAAAAAAAATTGAAAGTATGTAAAAAAAAAAATCTAATTTATAAAATCAGGCACATGCACATTTACGAGATTTTTCCTTTGTAAACCACAATCATTTCATAAATGTGCATACATGAAATCTTGCTCATTACCACCCACAAATAACCATACATGGTAAATTAACTTCCTCCTCATATAATATGCAAATCAAGCCCTTCTGGTTGGTAAATCCGATTGTGACAACTGCAGAGGAAAAGAAAACTAAGAGGAATATTAAACAGTGCAAAGTCAAGGTAATCCTGTCGGAGGTAGAGACACAACAAAATGTTATATAAGCACAGGTATCACAAACAAAAACTGTACTGAATGGCAAGACATCGTCTGCCATTCTGTGAACTCAACAGAATACAAAATATAGAAAAAAAAATTGTCATGGTGAAGAATATAGTATATGTTGCTTACATGCACACACTAACACAGTAACAGATAGTTGAACCGTTTTCTGGGTATATATATGATTTAGAGGTTTTGTTTTCCTGGGAACAATTTCTCTCAGATCAGCAGCCAGAACCCTTGAGTATTTTGCACTAAGCATTTTAGTCAGACATATGTTACTGTTTTGGAAAGAAAACACTTGTATGGCTACTTCTTGAGATTGTTGTCTTTAGTTTTTGTTACAATAGCTGATCTACTTGTTGTTTGCAAAACTTCTGAAACAGGTCATTTTTCTTTATTCATTGGTATCTTGTCTATTATTAACTTGCCTGCTGATCTTCAATATATGGCAAGCATCTGGGATGTACTTTGCTGTTAAACTAATATATATTGGCTTGTTTATTAAATAACTATTTAAATCTTAGTTGATTTTCCATGGCAGTTTGTTGAAACTTGGTGACTTCCACCACAGTTTGAGCTGAAGACAGGGAGAAAGAAATGACTCTCTGAGCACAGGGCCACCATGACAGTAACTGGTGGGGGCACACCCAGATCTGCACAGTCAAACTCCGACATGCGTTTGGCATCTATAACAGGGGATGCCTTACTACACCATCTATAATAGGGGATGTCTTACTACACCATCTATAATAGGGGATGTCTTACTATACCATCTATAATAGGGGATGTCTTACTACACCATCTATAACAGGGGATGCCTTACTACACCATCTATAATAGGGGATGTCTTACTATACCATCTACAATAGGGGATGTCTTACTACACCATCTATAATAGGGGATGTCTTACTACACCATCTATAACAGGGGATGCCTTACTACACCATCTATAATAGGGGATGTCTTACTATACCATCTACAATAGGGGATGTCTTACTATACCATCTACAATAGGGGATGTTCTGCTATACCATCTAATCAGGAATGTACTATTATACCATTTGTAATAGGGGATGCCCTGTCATGTGGTGTTATGCTGGAACCATTTTAAGATATTGATGTGGTATATGAGACCACTGCAAAAGTACCAGATAAAGGCATTTCGCTTTTGAATGAAAGGTGCAAATAACCGCTCCTTAACAAAAGTTAATAGCTGAACAATATAATGGTTTGATCATCATAAAATAAACCATTCACATTTTCATTGGCAGTGGATGTGAAACTTACTGTTTGTCATGGCACAAAATGCGGTTAGGGATATGAATTGTTGCACACATATGGTCATTTAGCTTGTTGACCTGCATTTCCCTGCTTTACAATGGCTGTGGTTTTTTCCTCATTTATTCAGAACGTTGACCATGCAAGCCCTTAAGCTGCCGTAAATATGTGCAAGTTCACACATAACATTTTCTTTTATCAATCCAAAATCTTTTGCTGATGGTTTCGGGCATCTTTTGTCTGTTCACAAGCTTTATAAATGAGACCCCAGGGCAGAGATGGTGTGAATAAAAATGTCAGACACTTACGCATACTCCAGAGGCTGCCAGAGACTGTGGGCTTACTGGTGCTAAACCTATCCTCAACCAGAGGAGCTCTGATAGCTCTGATAGCTCCATCCCTGGCCTGGAGGGAACTCTGGGTGTAAATTCCCAGCCCCAAAGATCTTGTGAATTATTCATGAGGAGAATGCTGTGGTTTTCTGACAGGTAGCTTCTGTGGACCACATAAACTTCCTAACATGGGCATTCCTGCATGCTGTGGATTCTGTTAGGCCTCTTTAACTGTCCTGTTGCCATGGCCAACTGTCTTCGTGTGCACAGTATACACACACCCCTGTTCTCCATCCCAACCACAGATGGTTTGTTATACCCATACTTTTGGGTCTGGATAAACTGCCAGTCATGGCAGTAATGGCTACCCTGTTAGCATGCCACTAGTTTGGCATTCAGATATCCCAGCCACTACAATGAATACATTATATTGAACCCTTTCAAAGAGTCGCAATTAATCTTCAGCTCATGAAAGATGAAACAGGATGTGGCTAATAGACAGAGGGCAGACAGCAGACATGGAGTAAAACACTAAGATGCTATGTGTTACAATACCTGCAAAGTGTCCGACTTCCGGCTTCTCTTACTGTCCTAAAAACAGCATACAACACAGTACCTTTATCATGGAAATGGTCCAGTTCCTCTAAACAACAGACTCATGCTAATCGATGCGCTGCTTGTAGGAAAGAAAATGCAGGAAATAGGTTTCATAATTTGGCTCTGTAAGTCAAATACAATTACATAAGAGTACAAGGGACACCACAAACAAGAAAATAAATGTAAAAGACTATTCATTATTCATTTAGGCTTATAAAAAAAAGATAACCCCTAACCTATTTAGATTATGTACGCTCTAGAGTGTTTTAGTAATGAGCTACCAGTACTTGGGGGCACTTATCATCAGTCATGTGACCTCAGTCCAGCCCCCCCAGGGTCACATGACCTCCCATTGATACACAGCCCTCAAGGGAACTGTATAGCTTTTTTCCTCCACACCTGTTTGTTTCCCAACCCTGGAGGTGGTATTTCCCCTGCTGGTATCCATTAATTGCTAGTAGAAACAATGACCCAGGGTGCCTCCTTTGGGGGGTAATCTGAAATTCTTGAGCTGAGGATAGGTGCTGACCTCTGCTTCTCACTGCTTTTGTTTGACCAGCGGCGATTCTGGTGAAAGCCCTCACAGAGCGGGTCTGTCCTTGTCGTGACACTGGTGTGTGGGCCTCCCCCAGATTCATTCCCTAGATCTCAGCAGTGATCCTGCCTGATCAAGACAGACGCTACTGAACACTGAGAACCCCCCCCCAAAAAAAAAAAAAGAAACTAGCCCCATGTTGATAGTGGACAGTGCATTTTAAGACTGGCTGTCTTACTTGGTGTGCTCTGCCACCTCACACCTCCAGGGCTAAGAGCTCGAATGCGATTCTGGTTCTGTGTATGACGAGGTTGCACGTTGAGCAGTTTTCCTACATTTTCTTCCCACAGTCCACACAGTGAGGTCAGTTGGTGTCTATGAAACGCACTTAATGTGAGAGGGTCTGCCCTCTGACACCCTGACATCCCACCCAGAGCGTCTTGTGCCTCATGGCCGATCATTCATAGGATAGTGTGATGCCCTTCCCCAGTCTCACTCGTAAGAATGCCACCTCACCAGCTGCAGAGCATGAGTTTCACCGTTTATATGCACAGCCATGCAGGAGTCTCATTGCAAAGTATAGAACTGCCTTATTCATCTTACTGAGCATTCAACAAACCTTGTCCTTTGTGTCTCCTCGTCCCTTCACTCTCCTCATGTGCTCATACCCGTCCAAGCCCTGATCCTCCGTACTAACCTGCTGTGTTTCACCCCTGCTTCTCCCGTCTCAGGACTGACTAATGTGGCTCCCGACTTACCTCGCCTGCTCCACGGATTCCGCCTCAAGATCACTGTTTTCAAGTCTGGTCGCCTGGTTCCCTCAATAAGACCCCTTCGCTGCATTTGGGTCTCCCTGCCTGTTCTGTCGGCTACGTGACAGATAGATTCTAGGCTCATCAGGGTGCCAAGGATCCACCATACAGGCTTATCTGACTGGCTTAGATGATGCTTGAGCAGGAGATCGCTGGGGTGTACTATGAAGAGGGTTTTACAGTTAACTCGACTGAGCCAGGTTAACTAACCCAGATTGCCACACTCAGTGGTAAATGGTATTATGATTGTGAGCTATGATTTTGTAGTACCCAGAAGTTAGTCCTAAGAACCCTCACTAAGCCAGTTAATTTGCTTCATGTACACCCCACACCTCTTAGCGTTATTCTCAAAAACCCTCACTAAGCCAGTTAGCTTCATGTACACCCCACACCTCTTAGCGTTATTCTCAAAAACCCTCGCTAAGCCAGTTAGCTTCATGTACACCCCACACCTCTTAGCGTTATTCTCAAAAACCCTCGCTAATCCAGTTAATTTGCTTCATGTACACCCCACACCTCTTAGCGTTATTCTCAAAAACCCTCGCTAAGCCAGTTAATTTGCTTCATGTACACCCCACACCTCTTAGCGTTATTCTCAGGAACCTTCACTAAACCAGTTAATTTGCTTCATGTACACCCTACACCTCTTAGCGTTATTCTCAAAAACCCTCGCTAAGCCAGTTAATTTGCTTCATGTACACCCTACTCCTCTAAGCGTTATTCTCAGGAACCTTCACTAAGCCAGGAAATTTGCTTCATGTACACCCCACTCCTCTAAGCGTTATTCTCAGGAACCTTCACTAAGCCAGGAAATTTGCTTCATGTACAGCCCACACTTCTGAGCTTTTGCTCCAGCTCCATGTAAAAGCCAATTTCTGTTACCGCATTCCCAGGAGTTGGCCAACATATTTTGTTGCCTTGTTTTCTTGGTTTCCTGCCTTTCCTTATTCCATCCCCCCTTCCTCATTGATTATTACTGTCATTATTATGTCAAGATGCCCTACAATGCTATTTTCACCATTAAGTCTTGTCATTAAGCGTTCTTTTTTTGGGGGGGGCACAGCGTCTATCTGTCCCCTCGGCAACACAAACATGAGAGCCTTGTGGCCTGGGACTGCACGGCTAGCGGACAGCAGACTGACAGGGGAAAAACCTTTGTGCTTTCTGAAATTGCCTAATGAGTAAGCAGACTTTAAGGGATTCACAACAGTGGCCAAAACTTCCCTGAAAACATTCCGTGAAGAAGAAAAAAAAAAAAATTTCATTTGTACACTGGCCGTACATTTAATTTTAATATCTTTATACATACAAGTTTATTTATAACACAGCAAATGACATGGTAATATTGATGTTTTCTCCTTCGGATTTGGGGATATTAAAAGAAATTGGATATTTTTTTCCATTGCAATTTAATTATTGTCCTCAGTTAAACACTGAGGAAGTTGATCGCACACAAATTCATTTATTTTCTGTACACCTATAGCAGTCAATTTCTTGCATTTTTTTTTCCATGGCTGCAATTATGGATCTGAAATAAAGGCCATTTTTTCTTTTGAGGTGATGAGCAATGAAGGGTCATGAAGAAGCTGAGGGAGGAAGGATAATAAAAGCCTAAAAAAAGCAAGTTAACTAATCCAGCAGCCAAAGTACGGTGACAGGAAGATGCGGAGACTGAAAATAGAAAGTGGGATATAGAAGAGAACTGACAAAACAGCTCTCGTTTACATGGCAGAAATGCCACCACCGATGATTTACGTCGACCTATAACGTTTAGTTCTGAGTGTGACTTTCTGCTGAGTCACACTCACTGAGTTTGTCTGGGTGGGGGGGGTCTCGGCAGGAGTTGGTAAACTCAAGCCAACTGTCTCTGTATGGATACCGCATCATTGTTTCTATGTTGAAGTGAAGAATTGTTTTCAATGGGGATTGACATAAATGTAGATTTCACACATTTTGAATCCAGTCCAGGTTGTCCCCTGCCTCGTACCCAGTATTTCCTGGGATAAACTCAACACTCACCACAATCTTGCACTGGATAAGTGGTTAGGGAAAATGGATGGATTAAAAAAAAAAAAAAAAAAGGTATACCTCGGCATGTTGTGGAGCAGTAGATAGTTCGTAGCATACATTAAAGTTGAAATTGGAGCATTTCTTTCGACCAGCTCTACATTGGCCACATTTTTTTCATGTTTGCCACAAGCTGCAAACAGTGATTATGAAGTGATATGCCCTCAGGCTCCTGTGTGGAGTATTTGAACTGACCTCGACAAAACCTTGAAAAGACGTGTGGATAGGAATGTTTGGAAACACGATACAGTCATTGTTTCTACTTTATTTCAGGTTAACAAAGATGAACAGTAGGTCCCCCGCCTTGGTCCCTGTGATGGAATGGCACCCTATCCAGGGTGTCCCTGCCTTGGTCCCTGTACTTCTTCGGAAAGACTTCAAGACTCACTGTGACCCCCTACTGAATGAGCCCTTATAGAAGATGGATGGATTTCTGGAATCAGATTGGCACAGTGGCTCAGTGGTGAGGATGGTAGTCAAATCCAGCCCTCAGCTGTATGTGTGTAGAGTTTGCATGATTTTACTTTAAAAAGCATAGTTGCATATTTTTCTCAATGGCGAATTGCCCCCCCCATGGTCACACAATTTTCTCACTGCCACCCATGGTTCAGATGACCTGGGGACTCTAAACAGTGCGTTTGCCCATAGTGTCTCGCCACCTTCTCAATATTCCACAACAAAACCAAAATTGCTGTTCTGAAGAAATGACGCAAATATCCAAGCTGGAGTTCACAGAGAAAGCAAGTTCCTGCTCTGCTTCGAGGCATCTCTAGGTCCACATCCTCCTATGGAAACCTCAAAACCGTGTCCACCACTAAGCAAATGTTCGTCTACAAAAGAATTAAAAACACTCCCATTCCACCTGAAGTTGTTTCTAAGGTGGATTTTGTCACGCCCTCGCCAGCAAAACATCCATGCACATGTTTTTTGGTAATCAGTGAACAACCAATATGATACATAATCCTCTCAAAGCACAGGGTTTAAACACAATACACCCCAGACTGAGCACCAGTCCACCAAAACTACTACAGCATCAATGAAAAGAACTCAAGTCTGCGTTTGAAAGATTACATTTTAGTTTGAAGCAGAATGAGAGTGGTATCAGTCCACACAGGTGTCACAACATATTAAAATAGTGCCGCCACAGGCTTGGCACTATTGTAATAGATGCATAATTTACCGTGTGAGTATAGTTATGTGCTGCGATGTGAAATTCCAGTCCTTGTGGACGTGCCTTAGTAACCATCTCTGAACGGCTGATGGCAGCACTGGGGCATTGCTAAGGGGATGGAACCAGCACCCTGTTGGGTATGGAAGCAGCTTTTTGATGGTAGCATTCAGTTACAGGGCAGTCCCCAGGGCGAGCCGACTACACTGTGACTTCGGCCAAGGTTGCAAACCATGAATGGGACCTCCCTGCCGACACCACCGCAACCCAAGAGAGAATGAACCCTAAACATACTGAAGGTTTATCAGATGAACTCTCAAGAGGCCTTCTCATGCTCCATCTGCCTCAGGAACCAACTTCTCAGGGGCAAATGTAAGCAGCAATGGGCAAGTGTTGCAATCATCTCCCTCCTAGGGAGTAGTCTCGGGCATTGAGGTATTGGCCACCTCTGACAGTCTGGGTGACTTACACAGGGCTGATTCGTTTTTGACTCAGTTCATAATTCTGAAGGTTCTTCCCCACACAGACATACGGGGGGAAATGGCTTTCCCACACCCCCTTTCAGATTCCCAGTCCAATTCCCAGTCGCGAGGGAAATGGGAGCATCAGACTGACTCCGTCTATAAATAGCAAGGCATTGCTAAGAGGAGCCATTCTCGTTTTCACACCTGACTGCGACATTCGGCACTGTACAGACTGAATTATGTGACGGTGACATGGAAGGGGGGGCATTTAATTTTGAACATGGCTTAAAAAGAAGGGAAGAAATGCATGTTGGGAACATGGAAACTTCATAGCCTTCGTTAGTAAAAAGCTCTTCTGCTAATTATGTATAGCATAGCTGTCAGCCAGTGGCAATACCGAAACAGCATCATTACTCTTAAGAGGTTGGGTGAAGAGCAGGGGTCAATTACAGAGGTCAAAGGGTCACAGTGGGTCTGGTCAGGGGGTTGTTTTGATTGAAAGACAAACTCAGGTCAAAGGCAGACCACAAGCAGTCATGAAAGGCACTGACACAGTACAGAGGCTAACCCTGTTATAGTTTGCTACTTGGACCGGGATGAACTACCAGAGCATTACAACCACTGACCACTGAACTATAGCAGGCAGCTGAGGAGATGTCACAGGCGTCAAAAAAATCTCCATTTTAGCCTCTGTGTGTGTAAATTATTAATTGCCTGGACTGGAATCTCTCCCGGGGCTTTGATTAGGCGTTTTATGGCCGAAAGCCGAACTCCACCTCAAATTCCAAGCACTCCAAACATCTGGGTACCGCCCTTTGGGAGCTGAGATGACCGGACTTGTTTTTAAACGAGTTCCAGGCGGCCGTCACAAAGCCTCCAGAAGCCGACAGAGACTCTGTCTGTTTCCAGTTTAACAGAAACCAACTTTGTTTGCCTGCTAGTGATTTATAAGCTTCAGCTTATGATTTTTGGAAATCATTTACTTTGTTATCAACTCCACTTTATCTTCTCTTCCCTTGAAAAAAAGAAAAATATATTTACTCATGTCAAAAGAGGACCATTTTGGTCGTGCCAGATGTGATGGCTATAGCAAGCACAAAGCTGTCGTAATTCAAAATAAACTAACTGCACTGGTTATATCTCTCACCCGAGTTTCCCGCCCTCAGCACACATGCCTCAGATGGATTTCACATTTTCTTAGTCTTTTTTTCATTGCATATCATAAAGACAGAAGACTGTTTTCACGGACAAATGGATTTTTGTCTTGTCAAGCAAGCCCCTCTGTATCTTGGAAGAAGGGCAGTGCATTCCATAATCTGTTTTCAATTACAGCTGGAAATTTGCATGCAGAAACACCAAGCCAGTGAGAAAATAGTATTTTTTGTATGCAGACGCACCACATAATCACATATGAGGGGGCTCTATTGATTAGATTAGGTCAGGTAAAGATTGGCAAGACTATTTTAAGGCAAATTCAAGTGTCATGAGGACTGTGAGGCAGACGGTTCATCCAATCAGCTGGTAATGTGCAGTAATTCATAAATTGACATAAGATGATCTTGTAGATTTTATTATTTGTCAACAATGTTCCATGCTGTCATATTTACCATGTCTAAATAACCCAGTTTTGGTCATTTTACAAGATAGGACGCAGCCTGCTTCCCCACCCACAGGAGAGAACCCAAAAATCGATCCCATCCACTGGGTGCAGAGACACTCTTCTAAGGATGGTGTGAATGCCAGGAGAGCTAATTCCCTGGCTAGTAGGATAGAGAACATTTGAAGAGAGGTCTGCCTCGGCCATAACAATTAAGTGTGGCATATCTACACTAAATAATCACTGACATCATGCACAGAGCTTGATTTTGTTCATGTAACTAAGAGGGAGGTGAATATAGCTAATTTATTAAAAATATCCAGTTGTTTAAGAAGAGGTGGCAACCTGGCCTTTCCCTGCAAACCCCAAGAAGCAACATGACATGTAACTGGAGCTCCCTGTGTGTGTGTGAGAGAGAGAGAATGATTTCTGGGAGCATGCTTGGGCCAGCGTAGCTTTCGGTCTGACCTCTCTTTAAATGCTAAACCCCACGTTCCCACAGTTGGGCATGCCCACCGGTTCCAACGGCTTGTCTGATTGGTCCATCCACAGTCTCCATTCAAAGGAATTTAACGATTACAATCCGGGATTAACAAAAACTTTCTATCTTCCCCTCAGAACTTTGTTTTCCTTAATTGTTTACTAGGAAAAATCCTCCTCTGTCAGTTAGCCCATAGTTTCTTTTGTTATTTGCATTGCTAAGCAACGGAGCTGTTTTTGCTTACCCCCCTCCCTACCTTCCAGAGCCACCCTCAGGCAGTTTCAACACTTTTGTGTTCCTCGGTGGGTTAGCCACATACATCTGCTTCAGATCGCTGTGAGTGCAGGGACCGTCTCCTCTGTAAGGTGGGGGGTGGGGGTGAGGCAGACGGAAAGGAAACAAAACAGCAGAGGACCGTTATTTTTCAGCACCAGCAGAGAGCTAATGGAGCTGCGTGTGTGGCGGACATGTGGCCGCGTTTTCCGAGCTGACGAAGAGAGGGGAGACGCACGTGGCTTGGAAAGCAAAACATTTAGGTACTCTCCTCGTCCACTCCAGGCTGTCGGCCGTCAGAGACCCTGCAGGACTGAGCAGCACCAGCTGTAGTCCTCACTGCTAGGACCTCTTCTCAGAATTCAATGGGATTTAACAGGCCTGCTCTGCACCTGTAGGGTACCGGCCTTTTAATATCCATTTTTAATTCTCCCCCTACGGTGCTCCATTCAAACTTTCATCTTCAATTATTGACTCGCTGAAAATGTTTTGTTTCTGTCCGTTTCATCCAACGGATTGTTTGGTTTTTCCATAGTGGAGGAAAAGACTGAAAACGTCAGTTGAAAATGATCCGCAATTGTTTACTTTTAGTTTTACAGTTATTAGCATCATCTGTCCATTTATAAACCGCAGCCGCTTAAGCATGTTAGCTTCAGTATAATAATGGTTTCATTGTGTGCATAGCCAGACGTGTAGGAACTAGTATGCAAATATCATAAGGGCAAACTGTATTTTTTTCTCCCCCAACAGCATGATGAACGTTTCACTAAAAACACGTACTCTGTTGTATTGTCTCAACCTTCGAGTCCTTGAAAACTAAAGAGCCTGTACATGACAGAATGCACGATTATTTTTTAGCTCTTTGTGTTGCCCTGGTTTTTACACGCTTTCAGTTTCCTGAAGCAGTCATTCTAGGTGGAACAGTGGAAAAATCCCCTTAATACCTGAGCAGAGATCAACGTGACCCCACCTGCAGCAGGACAAACCTGAGGTGTGGCACGGGTGTGGCATGGGTGTAGGTGGGCATTAAATGGATGATTCACATACCCCTCACACCCCCATGCAGACAGATGGAGGTATACGATCCAAAAGCAGAGCCTCTAAGGCATTTGAAATGTCTGCAGATGCTGGCACTTTTACCTGCCGTTGAACGTGCCGTGTGCAGCCACAGATAGACTCAAAGGTGCCTTTGTAACGTCCATTGGGCAAGATGTCCATCCCATGCCAGAACCATGAGCCCTTGGCCAGTTCAGACTTGCACTCCAAAGGTGAAGAGGAGGGGTACAGACTAAAAATGGCATTTTATTTGATTCTTAAATGGATATTGGAAGCTTCACCATTAAATGTAAATGTCACACACACACACAGACAAAACATAGCGGCACCATATAGAGTTATACTGTTGACAGTTGTGTGGTCAGCATGAAAAGTAAAAATGAGACTTTTCCGTTCTGCTGTAACACGACCGTTTCATTTTCCACTCCGGAAAGGGTGGCCAAACATTTGTCAAAACATCATACAAACAAAACAATGTGATTAAAGGAAAATCAGAAGCAGAGGCTACCAGCTCAGGCTACTCTGTGAGCTCGAGTGGCACTGTGGACACGAGCTCTGTGTCACTGGCCTGTTTCCCTGACACTGGCCCCCACCTACCTTTGCCTGTTGACGCTAAATGACATCCCCCCAGTTAGTAGAAGTCTGTCATGAAGTTATACACAGCTCTGGACAATTACTCTTCATACTGCTAACCCAATGTCTCGGCAGCACGTGCATTAATGTCATAAAAGACACTCCAGGAATCAATCCTGTGGGATACAGGAGAGATCAGGGCTGGAGGTGCTTGGCTTGTTGTCATTGTGGGGATTAAACTGTAGCCCAGGGTAAATGGGCTGGTGTGTGGCTTTGTCGGTTAGAAATGTCCAGAAAGTCGCTGATTCAAATCCCACAGCTAGCAGCTTATGAGCTAGGTCCTTTAACCCCAGTGATTCAAGGGGTGCTGGGTAAATGGCTGACTCTGTGCTCTAACCCTAAGCTTCAGTCTCACCTGTATATGTTCGTCTCACAGAAGAGAAAGATGTGTTATGAGAAAACCCAAGGATTCTGATGTAGTCATACAAATGAAAAAATAAAAAGCATATAAAACGTCACCTGATAACACCCATCTGACTCAATTTACAAGTCAAAGGGACATTTTAAAAACCAGCTGAGCTGAAATTCTGGTAGGACAAGAGCTATGGTGCAAGAATCATGAGATTTTTCTGGTTTATTTTTGGTAACCTCTTCATTAAAGGGCCAAAGACCTGTTTCCATTCCTCATCTACTGTAAGCTCCATTTTATCCTTAGACTTTCTACATTCAAACCCTGTAAAGGTCTGGGGCCTGGAGCCGATCCACAGCTACCTAGCCTGAGACTGGGGTAAACCCTGAAAGCTCCACTGGAGGGCACACGCTTTGGGTAATTTACAGGCACAAATTAGCTTAACTGCATGTCTTTGGACCACAAGAGAAACTCATGAAAAAGGGGGTGTACCTGCAAACTCTACACATAGACTTGAAGGGGACTTCGAACCCCTATCCTCTGAGGTGAAAAGGAACAGATTTCTGTTCCACCTCTCCAGATGACTGTTTTATGGTTCTTCACTAAATATTGTTATCATACAGTCATGAAGCACACTTGCATTATTTATATGTGGAGATTTAATGAGTTTAGATGTTTCACTATCTGTCTGTATGTTGCACCGTGTTCCTGGGGGAATATCTCATGTCACTGTATATTTCATCATCATTGTCTTTCGGCTGCTCCCTTTAGGGGTCGCCACAGCAGACCAACAGTCTCCATCTCCTCCTGTCCTCCGCATCCCATTCTGTCACTCCAACCACCTGCATGTCTTCTCTCACTACATTCATAAGCCTCCTCTTTGGCCTTCCTCTTTTCCTCTTGCCTGGCAGCTCCATCCTCAGCATCCTTCTCCCAATATACC
>JAACJT020023457.1:10859-22618 GCA_009936485.2 Gymnarchus niloticus | reverse complement strand
TTTTTGCCCAGGAGTGTACATTAACCCCCTTCACCAAAATTGTAATATTTTTCTAGATTGGTTTTTCCCCCCCTCCCCCCCCCCCCCCCCGCTGCAATTACAGTTTAAAAATTAAAACTAATTCTGGGGCGTCCTTATCTGTTTCAACACCTGCTCCTGTATGAAAATATTGAGTTTGCGGATACTGTGTAAAACAGCTAATTAGTAAATCCCTGCAAATTTTTATTGACCATTGTAGTTAGCGCTAAATAGAACTACATAATTCCTGATTAATTATGGTGAGTGGGTTTGGTCGCTGCATGTAACCCCCTCATTGGCCTGTGACTCCTCTGCATCTGTACTCCGGTCAGGCAGCGGTGTCTACCTGACCTAAACATCCAAACTGATCACCATCTTCATGTCCTCCCACTGTCCAAAGGGTGCAGGACACCCCTCTTAACTTCCTCTTTATAATGAAAAATCTTATTCATAAGGTAAGTTTTCGTTTTTGCCAACTGACGTTCCCACGCCATTAGTAAATCCTTACCTGGTCTGCTCTGGCAAAGCAATTGCAAATGTGTTTTATAATTGCCTTGTATGGCAATAATGAGTTGCCAGATTTCTCCTTTTTAGACACATTTTATTGAGATTGATAGTTTTGATTGTGGTTTTAAGAAGTGTTTGTCAAAAATTAATGTAAAGTTCATCAGCTTCTAAGTTTTAAACCATAATACATTTTGCCCTTTACAAGCGTGTGCTTTTATAGATGATGGAAACGTGTATAAATGCATTGTGCTTGTTTAATAAGGGTGTTTGGGGAAATTCTGTTAACACTGCAAGAAACAGTACCTGAACAGTATGGGCATAGCAGCTTCCAAATCTAACACACAAAATACTTGTACTGCCTTTTTTTGTATTCAGTGCGTATTGGCAAAAGTAACTTATTTTCTCAGCTTGGAGTTCAGCTTTTATGTATTTAATATTTGGACGGGCAGAAGGAATTGACAGATTCTGTCAGACATGGGCGGTTTACTTTTAATGATTGCAGCTAGAAGGTGTCTTCTTGAAAAAGGGAACTTTCTGAAAGGGGAGGGGAATCTTTCAGGTATTCCCCTACCCATCCCCTCCTGACTTTTCCAGCTTTTTATTATTATTATTATTATTATTATTATTTTTGCTGGACATTTATTGGTATTTTACCATGCATGGATTTAAGGGTACTGAGCGTATGCATTGAATCTGTGTGTGTGTTGGAGATGTACTATACATGGGAGGAATGTCATTGCTGTGTACTTGCATATTCATGTGACTGGCTGTCCAGTAAAAGCTGTGTTTTGAAGGGGTTTTGGGACTTAAGTATTTAAGTGGCTCCCAAATTTCTTAAGCTTCAATTTGGTTTCTTATTTGAGGCAGTTAATTTTTCCTTTGATTTGTATTCTATGAGACTTCTATGAGCGTCTCCTTTCTTGACATTTTGATAAGCCATGAGTAATTTAATTCTCACTTCCTAAGGTCAAGTGGGACACGGTTTTCTTCGCTCAGTACCTATTTATCTGCACATGCAAATAGAATGGACTGATTTGCATTGGTGAGTGAAGAATCACTGGAGTGCTTCTCAAGGTTGCGTACGGTGGGGCTTAACCGGCACTTGAGCTCTGTAAAAGCAACTCTTTTACAACCACTTCGATACATGCTTCAATACAGTAAGGGCATACAGACATATCTTCTGAAGTGTTTATTAGTGGTCTTAAATATCATCTCAATAATCTATCTAAATGTTGATGGGTGGCGTGTGCCGATATTTGTACTGTATATAGATATTTCTCTGTGACCTATGTAGAGTGTGATTCTTCTCCAGGCTTTTTTTCTTTTTTGTTTATCATTCATTTCTGCCCCACCCAAATTTGCCTTTACTTCAGTGAAATCTATAATGATTTTCACTCATTTTGACATCAGTCCAAGAAATAGATATCATGGATCATCGTGACAAATTATACCCCAGCTGTCCCCCTCCCCATTTGGAGCCTCTAGACAGGCTCTGGGTGCAGCAGTCAGGCCTTTGCTGTCTTTCAGCGCCCGAGCCCTGGAGAAGGCCCGTTTGCAGCTCCAAGGGGAAGTTGTGCAGCTGCGCACCAAGGTCCTGGAAGAGCAGAAAAAGCGGGAGGCACAGGACGCCCTGGTCCGTCGGCTGCAGAAGAGGGTCCTGCTGCTCACCAAGGTACGTCTGCCAGCAAGAGATGAGCAGTGCCCCCAGGCTTTTGTTGTGGGACCCTCAAACACATTCTGCATTTTTCCATTATTAAAGGTCTTTACATTTCAATACTCCAGTGTTGGATGCCGATGAGCTTTCTCCTGGCTTCCTGTTTGGCTTGAACATACTTCTACTTCCTGTCATTTGAAAGCTTGTCACGATGCTTTTTGCTTTCTATCCTCGTTATTTTTCTTGGCTTCCTCACAGACTGATAGACCGCGAAGAAAAATTAAAAGTAAATGTCCTTTTAATAAGCTTGCTGTTCGATGTGACATCCTCGATGTTAAAGGCATTATAGTCTGCTCGTAGCAGACTATACTTTGTATTTATACTGTTGTAGAACAGGGCAGTAAATTTTAAAGTGGATCAGCTTAGAATTCAATAAATTTAGAAGCCAAGTGTGAGCTATATTTGTGTAGCAATATTTTTTCCATGCAAATTCTTCCATTGCAAATTTTGGAAGTGTCTTTAACTGAAGTAGTATTTGTTCAAGTCACTGGAGTTTTACATGGGAAAATGAATCTAGAAGTGAGCTTCTGAAAATGTCTTAATTGTTCATTTTCATCAAATTTAGCGAGGAGTTTAAGCACACCAAAGCGTTTTTGAAAAGATGTTCATATTTTGACCGTGTGTATTTTGTAAACTTCTTTTTTTTTTATTAATACCGTATGTATGAAGTAGTTAAATTTTGAAGTTTTCCCATGTTGCATTGTCTAAGGATATTTTACCCACTTTTTTTATTTGACAGTCAGCTGCTTACTGCTGAGCTCATCCACTTCAGTCTTTTTGGCTTCCATGCACCGTCTTTGTGGGCATGGCGACTCACAACTGTAAGAAGATTGGAAAATTTATAATCTGCCATGTTGAAATTATCACCTGTTTTTGTCAATTTGTATTGGCTGGAACGTTGCATTGCAAGTTGGAGTTGCGGTACTTCTAATTATACGTCTCTGCCGCCACGTCGGACTCTCCTCATTGTTCTTACATGCTAATGTGACGGTGCTGTGGCAAATAGCTTGCTAGCTGCTGGCTCTGGTATGTTGTAGGACAGCATCTTTGCAATACAGCTCGACATTTTAGAATACGGCCGATAACTAGCTACTTGGCAACTCCACCGCGTCGTTGGACAGTGTCTTTGCAATACAGCTCGACATTTTAGAAGGTGCAGTCTAGTGTTTATCTTCCATACTGTTCACTGTCACCTCCGTTGCATTAAAACATATATGATGTAGAAATTTCAACAGTAGTACCTAATACTGCATCAGGGGTTTAATTAACAAGTTGACTGCACGGAATCCTACACAGAAGTTTTGTGATTCTTAAATGACAAAATTTATATATGCTCATGATCTCAAAACCAACTCATATCTCATATTTCTGATCCCAGCTGTCCAAACGCTGCTTTGACTTCCATTTAATGGTACTTGTATGTGACTGGCACTGCATGGCTACAGTGTGAAAAACGTGGGCAGCAAGGAACACCAGACTGATGGGTGAAATCAAGGTGTTGCCAGATATTTCTGATCTGGAAAAATAAAAAAAAAAAAACGGATATTTAGAATTGACCAGCCCTCTTGTGTCAAGAGGTTGTCAGATTGCGCATAAGCAGTGGAAACAGGTATATGTAAAGAAACTTCTAGTAATTGTTTGTAATGCATTTATGTTCTATGTTTTCTTAGAATACATCTCCCATTAATTTCATCCCAGCGGAATTCAGTTTAACAGCATTGTGTGTGACATGCATACTTTGCTTAGAATCACTAAATTGTAACCAGGAACTTCAGTTTTTTGGTAGTTTTCTGTTTTTGACAACCTTAAGTATTTAGTTTTATCTGTTACGTTGAAGAATGGATGCTGGTTTTGGTTTTTTATTTGCTCACTGTGGTGTAGGCTGACAGTTTTAGGGAGCTGATGCTTGTGTTAATTTACAGTTTGTAGCATAAATATGTTATCAGTATTCTGTTAAAGTGGTTATGGGATAATGCTTGTATTCTGGCAGTCTGCTGGGTTCTGATGCATGTGCTTTGTTAAAAATACCCTGTAAGGGTTGAGATAAGGGCCGCATGTCAGAAGAACCACAGTTTTTCCAGAAATATTACAGGCAATATCCGTGCAAATTGAAAATGGTGTATTTAACTTTTTGCATATGTTTAGTGTGTGACCTATGCTGATAATGTCAAAAGAATACAAAATATAGCTATTAAAAAGCAAAACCAATGTAGAACAGAACAGTTTCAGATGTGGGAGTCTCTTGTAGCTGTAATGCAGCAAAGATAATTTAATGAAAGCAGTTTATTCACCAGACTTTTCCTCATCTATTGAGAAATGACCAGTGATAGGAACGATACATTTTCTTCATCATACTCCTTAAAATAAGCTAACACTGTCATTTTTCTTTGACACAGTTCGTTGTCCGTGGTGAATCTGGAGAGTGTTTTTGTGATTAATTCTGTTAACCGTTCATTTTGCTGATGTTTGATAAGCTCAGTAAAATGGTATGACAGTCTGCTTTAGTTTTCTAATTCAGAGGTAGTTGGGTCTGTGGCATTTTAACTATATAGTATATTTTAACTTTTTTTTTCTCAGCAGTTTCAAATGTTCAGTTAAATCTGGAAATTATTCTAAAGAGAAATATTAAACATTTGACTCTATCCTGTATGAGAAATGGATGTGTGGTTAATGTCATTTAGTAAATGTTGCGTTAGTGTGACACTTGCATCAGATGTAAATTGACAGCATATTCCAGGTTTGTGGCTTTTGCACCGTTCTGGTAATTTTTTGGGGACATTTTAATCCCATCGCCACTGGAACAATTTTCAGGTTATCGGCTATGTGTCAGTACAATTACACATGGTAAGAAATGTAAAGATGCCTTCACTGTGGAAACACTAGCAATGTCACTGTCTCAGCAGGAAATGAAGTGTGAAATTATTTGTTAAATATTGCTGGAGATAAAAATGTGTGTTAAATTTCCGGACCCCCCTCCCCTCTTTAATTTTCAGCAAAATTTGTTTTTGATTAGTTAGTTTGGCTCTGAATTTCTCATCTTCACATCCCTGAAAGTATCTGTATAAAACCGATTATACCTTACTGAACTCGCACTGCTCATTGTGTCACGTGACGGAGTGTTCGCCGATCGCCGTCTGCTAACTGAACCACGAGTGCCGAACGCATCCGTCTTTTTACTATCAGGTCTTCAGTCATTCAGCCTTGTTTAGTGTGTCTCGTATTTCCCTTTAATTGCCTTGAGTTTACTGGTTGATCCGGGATACGGTTTGCCAACTTGAAGTGGTAGTTCCGTTTGTTCTGACTCTGATTATTGTATGTTTTGCGTCAGGAGCGTGACGGCATGAAGGCCATCCTGGAGTCGTATGACAGCGAGCTGGCCAGCAGCGAATACTCACCCCAGCTGAGCCGTCGTGTGAAGGAGGCGGAGGATGTGCTCCAGCGGGTTCAAGCACACAACACTGAGATGGAGGTGAGTCCTCTTTGCCCTCCCCCCCCGTCATCAGCTTTAGACTGTGAGCATTGCGTAATCGCACCTCTCACCTGAACACAACTGCTCTGGCGTGAACCTTTACCTCCATTTCAGCCTCCGGGTGCCCCGCCCTGCTTCTTGCAGACGGCCAGTCCGACTGTCGAAGGTTTGACAGATGCCACGTTTGGCACTCTGTTCAGTATTGAAATTGGTCAGGATTACATGGCGTACAGCGTCTTGTGTCTATAATGTTTCCTGTAATTGAGATGAAGGGAAAAGTCAGCCGCTTTTGCAAATGTTTAATATTCTCCTTGCTAATGTGCCTCTTAAATAGCTGATTATATCCTGAATATTAAAGCCAGGTTTTGTTTACTTTTTCCAGACCATTTTTTCTATTTAGGTTGCAGCCTAGGCTGATTAGTGACAAGTGTTATGTTAGTTTTATTAAGCAGTAATGAGGAACTTTCCTGAAGACTTAATGAATGCCTTTATTAATGATCTAACACCATGAATTCTATAGCTAGTTATATAAAATGCACACGCTACCTGCATGCTGCGAGACAAAATCTAGCATTAATTTGAATGATTAAAGACAATGAATAAACAAATCAAATCAAGTGGTGTATCTGAATCCAAGTATGGGAAGACTTAATGAATGGAAGCTGAATCTACTGTGCCCTTCCTGTCCACTTTAGAGGCCGTCAGATAGCACCCACATACCCAAGATTGTAGGGTCCTTGTTGAGAAGTGTGCTCAGTCCTCGTGTATTCGAGTCTTCCCTCAGCTCTCTTTGCAAAGTGTACCCTAAATGAAGGTTTTTGTTCCAGTCATAGCTCATAGACTCCCTGATCAGCATGAGTAGGCTCCCTTTAACCCTGCTTTGTCCTTCGTTCTGAGTAGCCCATCGCGAATGTTCATGGCACATGAGCACTTTTTTTTTTTTTGAAGAATTCTTTATTAGGAATTGCCAGCTAATCTGAAGGTTCCTTTTAGGGACCTGGTAAAGTAGATCTTGGATGGAATGTTTCAAGGGGCAGCGATGCACAAGTACTTTTTGCTCAAAGTCTCAAGCTTGAGGCAAAAAAAAAAAAACTTTCACAAGATGTGCATGTTTCTGCATGGAATGTGCAAAGAATATAACTACTGACTGCATAGTGATTGTAATTCTGTTCTTGTAGAAGATGGGAGTACCTGACCTGACTACAGATCTGTGCATCTCTTCCCCTCAAACAGTGTGCATCTCGACACATTAGCTAGTTTCTGTTGTGCTGACTAGGCTGTGTTTAATGTAATGCTCTATCGTTAGTCTGTGTATAGTTTTTCCTAGTTGGTCTTTGGTGTTGCCTGCAATATTCTGTTAAATTTATGCCTTTTTTGGACTTTGCTTACTGTACTCATGTTACCTTGCCTTGAAGAAAGGCCTCTGCTAAATGAAGATTTAAGAGACAAGCCCTCTTAATGAGTGGATCATTAGTGTTAGATTTTTAAACCAATAACTGATATCTGGCTTCACCAGGTAATATGGCACCCATCTATGCTTTAGGTAAATGGGTTTATGTTATATTAGAAACATCATCCTCCAGTGATGTGTGTGGTTATGGTGTGATATGTTTGTCAAAGGATTTCAAATGATAGGTGGTCATAAGCATTAAGATTAGTTTTTTAGCAAACATTTTTAATGGCGGGTTTTATTTGTGTTTTCCATCTCTGTTCTTCCTCCAAATGAAAATTTGTCTTCTAGGTGCAAAGTAGCATTGATATTTTGAGCCATGCAAGAAAGCTTTGGTCCAATTTTAAAGGTGTGATTAGTGGAGCTGAAACTCAAGCTGTTGCTTAAATATGTTGTAAAAGTTTTTCTAGCCAAAAGCAAATTCATATATTGTCGTTTTTCTCCTTTTCCCTGAAAAATGTAATTTTATATTTTGGCTTTGTTAAATGACTTTTGTGCAAAAATGAAATTCAAAATGACACCCGTTGTATAAATAGCCCAATTATAATGTGTTAAATCTGTTCAAAACAGATTAAATTTCTTCAATATGAAGCAGGTATGTTTTACACGGTGTCAACATTTTTTCTTTTAATGGGCTTTAAAAGATATTTTTTTTTTTCCTCCCTTTAAATGCATAAATTTCTGCTAAATGTAATTTAATTTAATGTTAGTATGGCAGCTCCCCCCCGATCCTGTTCCAAGTCTCTTAATGTTATCTATCTGACGATACGGTGTCCTGATCTGATGTTTATATTTTCACAAGTTATACAGCTTTTCACAGGGGTAGTTTTCACGTACATTACAGTTGGTAAAGCCAGTCCAGTTTAGGTAAGATATTTTTAATAGCTCTGCAATAAGAAAAAAACAGCCTGTGTTGTATCTTTCATTTAATGATTTTCCTCTTGTTAACAAAATTACAATAAACTACAAGCTGTTTCATACTCTTAACTAAAATATAGAACATTCTAAATAGTATTTAAGTTATGTTGTCACTCAATGTGGGGAAATATCTTTTTTTTTTTTTTCTTCCCCCAAAGTATCTTCCAGTGTTTGCTGTTTTGAGGCAGTCGTCTTTTGCCTGAACTTGCTATGTTTTGTTTGAATATTTTCCTTGTAGGTGCCGTATCATATTTGGTCTTATTGAAGGCACCTTTGTTACTTCCTCCTTGTAAAATACTGGCATTGCATGTATTATAAGTGGCTGTTAGACTGATTTTTAAAGCATGTCACTCTGATGCAAGTTGTGCATAGTTTTTCTTAAGGTGTGCTACACGGCAGCTGGCGTGAAACGTGTTGTGAGGTAAAATGACGTAAAGGATTGGATCACCATGGGTTTAATGCAGTGGATACTGATCAGTTTAAAGAAGTATGTCTTGATCGGCATATTGAATCTTCAGTTCAGCTCAGAAAATCTCAAATACTTTGTATGAAAATGCTTTTTATAGCACTTCATTGATAATTTCTTCACAACAGACTTTTCAGGTATCAGACTCAAGTTCAGTATGCAGTATTTTTTGCAAGTATTGGTAGTTATATTTTGTTTACAGACCCTGAGTAGTGTGAGAGAGAACTGTGACTCTTTGACACGTGTGTTTTTAAACATTTTGATACCTTATCAGCTTTATGGGGTGGGGAAAAAAAAGACAGCTGCAGCGTGGTAGACATAATGTGCGACGATGCTGTTCCCATAAATGTGCCGTTTTGGTTCAGAGCCTTATTTAAATCTTTTAATGGTTTGTTGAGGGTCACGTTTTATCTGATGCAGACTTTTATTGTGCTTTTGTGGTGTGACGCTCCTCTCGGCGTTTTCACAGCATCACTGATGTTTCATTGACACCATTTTCCTCCCGCAGACTCAGCTCTCGAAGGCTCAAGAGGACATCGGTACATATAAACTTCAGGCCCAAAAGGTAAGCAGGATGCTACCAAGTCCTAGAGTATATTTAAAAATCCCTTTGTCGGACTTATGAATGCAGTATGAGCTTTTGATTTCTTTTGGCTTTCAGCTCCTCCATTGTATCAATGCTATTTAAAGTTTATAAATTTAAGCAATTGCTTGGAGTGCCAACACTGCGCAGGTTTCAGTGTTAATTAAATGTTGGCTCTGTGATTTATTGCCACTACTTCCAACAATTATATTTAGTATAAATGATCTGGTGTGCAGTGCCAAATATTTTCTGTTCTGTCAACCAGTATTCTGACTACAACGTCCTTTGCTTATTAATATGCTAATTTGCTGGAAACAGCATTTCAAATGGTTTTTGTAAGACACGGAGCCATGTGCCAAGGAGCAGGGTGTCCAGTTCTGTGTATGAGGGCAGTATTAATGGCATTGATAATTATGTAAGCACATTATTCACGGCTCATTGCCGCTTTTAAAATTGCAAGTGTGTCTCCTTCGTTCACCCTGTTATTGCATTCATCCAGCTGTCGACTCGGTCGCCGCGTGCGAGATTGAGAGCTTTCGAAGATCTGGCGTCGTTTTGCCAGTAGCGGTACGACATTGAAAAGGAAGGATCTGATCAATTATAAAGAACAATTGAGGCTATGTTAAAATGTGTGTAATCCGCCGGTGTTTTAGCATCCCAAGTCACTAGTGCCACCCCCACCCAGTGTCACTTTGTTGCTGGTACTCTTTACTCTGTTTTGCAGTTACCTGTGTGGTGCTAAGGTCTATCTAGTATTAATGCATGAGATGATGTGAAATGGAAGATGTATGCTTTAGCAGTCAGGCCTTGAATCGTGACCCCTGTGCTCAGTGCAGTAGCTGCAGCTATTTGTCAGTTTCTCCTCTCACGTGTGATTCTGGAGCAGCGTCCGGCCTAGCATCTGTTCCATCGGGCCTGTGATGTGTTGGACTGGAATGGAACGAAATTTAACGATTTCAGAGTTGGAGCGGTGTTTATTGCTGAAAAGGTTCTGCTGCACGACTTAGTGCTGTAGTTAGTTTTTTTTTTAAATTGTTTGAATCAAAAGACTTTTAAGCTTCATTTTATTTATTGGCTTAATGGTGCATATGGGATGTTACCAAGCAGTAGAACTGACTGCGGTATTTAATATATCACCCTTATTTAGTGCTTAAATGTACATTTCAAACATGCTTGAATTCACCCTGAATTTAGGCACGCTGAATTTAAGATGATTATCGTGGTGGAGAATATTTATGTTTCAGTAAGACATTAAAATTTTTAATAGCAACTCATTACCCATTGTGACTTAATGCTTATTCTCAGTTCATTTTTCCTATTTTGTTTACGCTTTTATCCAAGAGAGATAAATAAATATATATATATATCTCTCTATCTTTTTCCTTTTATCCAGTCTGGCTACCTATTCTGGTTGCTTGACATTATTATTATTATTATTATTATTATTATTATTATTGTTGTTGTTGTTATTAGAATCTGGGGGATAAAAAAATATCAAATTCAAACCATCCGAATAATTAATATTATTTAAACTTATTAAAAAAAAATACATATTGGCAAATAGCCACAGAGAGAATCAAGCTGTTGCACTTCCTGCTTGAATGTCTGATTTTGCCGTTCTGTAGGTTGCCATTTCTTGTCTAGAATTCAGTTTCAATAAAAATGGATCCTTCTGAAATGTGTCTTCCTAATGCTTGATTAGAACATGAGTGAAATTCCTCCAGTAGGGGCCCTGCAAACCCTGAGCCTATTGAGGGCACCAGGATGAGCAGTAAGGAGTACTGGAATGAATCGACTGGCTGAAGAGAGGTGTACCTCTGGAATGAATGAATCGACTGGCTGAAGAGAGGTGTACCTCTGGAATGAATGAATCGACTGGCTGTACCTCTTGGGTTCTTCAGCAAATGAGTCCTGTCCTTTCACCTTGTGATCCAGTCTCTGAATTTGTTATACGGTGGGTTCAGCATAAATATGACACAAAATGGAGATGCCAGTTGATTATACGACTAACTAGATGGAAAGCAACAATTTTCAATGCATTTATTTTGTAGTGCATCAAACCATAATTGTCCTCTGCTATCCAAAAGATTGCTGCTGTTTAAAGGATAACTACTGCAGAAATGAGGCTGTTTTCATTTTGAGCGTTGATCTTGGGCCCAGTATTGTATATATCAGTCTGAGCAAGTCAGCATAAATGAAATTTAGAACAATCTAGCAAGGTGTTCTTAAAGCTGTATTGTTGTTAATTAAATGTTCTACTATGATGTGTAACTTCGCATTTGTAATAATGGCAGTATGGATGTGTGTGTTTTTTTTTTGTTTTTTTTTTTGTATGGGCACCAGTGCGGTTGGGTGTGATAAATGGACTACCTTTGTTTTTATCGAGGCAGCTTATCATATCTTGCCAGGCTAGCATATACTGCTTAAAGAAGGTTTTGGGACTTGTTTTACCCCAATGTTCTCCATGTACTGTCAAGGCCCAGTGCCCATCTCTACCGGATACTAAACCTGCTCGAGTATAGCTGCTGGCAGGCCGCCAGTCTCGTTCGAGGTTCTGCCGGATACTAAACCTGCTCGAGTATAGCTGCTGGCAGGCCGCCAGTCTCGTTCGAGGTTCTGCCGGATACTAAACCT
>JAACJT020023457.1:0-10759 GCA_009936485.2 Gymnarchus niloticus | reverse complement strand
GCTCGAGTATAGCTGCTGGCAGGCTTTCATCATGTATCCTGCCTGTCATTCAAGGTTAGTGCCATCTGCCGTAGTTACTACTTGCTGACTGCCCTCTAGTGATTCTGTACCTTTATGTGGAAAGATGCAGAGGTGGTGCTCTTGTTAATCTGGATAAAGGCATGCAGGAGCTGCCGGGCCACTGCTCAGCAGAGCGTCGATCTGAAAGGTCCGATGGTGGCATCTCTTGGTTTTCTGTGCCCAGTGTGTTCTGTTGGTCATGCTGAAGGCCCAGTACCCAGGGAGAGAGAGCCAGCTGAACCATTTAGTGATGTGCTAGCCTGGCAAACGTGAGATGACCTGAAAGGGGCTATTTGAACCTGCAGAGTGTAGAGAGTAGTCAGTCCTGCAGTGGACGATTGCTCACGCTGCCATTTTGAGGCTTTAAAAGCCCCCCCCCCCCCCCTTTTGCCAGGCACCACTGCCTCCTCATGATGTCCTCAGGAAATCTCCCCCACCCACCCTGTGAATGGCACTTCTTCCTTGGGCTAGTAATTTTATTGGCAGTGGAAAAACCTAGCGAGAGGAAATGGGTGGGGTCGTGGACTCAAGTAAAAGAAAATGTAATAGTAAATAAATCCCTATAGTAATTTTGGTGCAAAACATAAATCTGCTAGCTGGAGAGCAGGCCTTGGTGATGCATCACATCGCTCTCTATCCTCCAGTCACTCCGGGGAGTGAGGTGAGATACGAGACAGCCCAAGTCTCTACTTGGGGGGTGCCCCACCTGTCTGAGAATTTTATTCTCCAGGAGAGCAGCTAAACATTTCATGAATCCATCACACCGTCAGGCTCGCTCCCCTACATCTTCATTTGGAGTCCGAGACGAGCGCAGCCTGCAGATGGTACGCAGGTGGTCTGGGCAGACCTGCCAGCTCTGGCCAATCTATCTTGTCATGTCGGAGGGTGGCTGGCGGCTCCTCTGCTCAAGGGGTCACCCGAGCCTCAATGAGTCGAACCACGGATGTGCCAATGTGGCGTGAAATGGCGGGAAGGGAAGGAGAGCGCGGAAATGCCACGTGCAGTGAGCTGACTTCCAAACTACTCCCCAGACAACATCAGACAAATGTCACAGTGACGGGCCTCAGCACACTTCTGTGGACTTTTACATGCAATTTTTTATTAAAATATTCTTTCCTTTTAGCGTGCTTTATTCTGCAATGAAAATTGAGGCCAGAAGTCCTTTTGGGGCTGTGTATTGAGTTTCGTTTTGCCTGGTCCAAGCACTGTATTTGAAATGAATTTCTCCTATTGAGAAACTTCATCTCCACTCATGCTTGGTTTAAGAGCCTTGTTGGGTTTGAGTGCCCTGTGATTTCAGTGACCATAACTGCACCTGTTCTGGCTGTTTTGTGCCAGTATGTTAGCCGTACTGTCCTGTTACACGTTTGTGCTCATTTTATTCTCTATTCTCATGTTTTCCATCTTGTTCCACATTCTACCAGAATCAAACCAAGTGGTTGTGTGTTTTTTTTTTTTTTTTCAGACAGAGGAGATAAATCTGCAACTGGCAAAAAAAGATTCTAAACTAAGTGCTTAAGACCCTGCAGTGTGTACGCATACGGTTGACTGTGATGTTTTTCCCGGAAACCAGAAGGTCTCTATAGTCCCTCAATAACTTGGCAGAATTCGCTTCCAAACCTGAACCGTATTTCAGTTACCCTTTAGTAGAGCGGGGCAGAGTGAGGGTTCAGGCACAGTGGGTGAGGTGAGACGAGGGCTGTCCTGGGATCAGCATTACAAACTCCCACCACCCTCGTCTTGTGTATAACTTGGGAGAAAAATAGCTTGAGCCTGGATGTCTGCTTCTGTGGAGCTGACATTTACCTGGATAGTTAGACTGAGAGCGATTTGTTTTTACTGCTGCTTTCCTACCTTGTGTAATCCCCCTTGGTGCAGGAGTCTCATTTAAAATCCCCCTCCCCACTTTGTGTTTTGTTTCAGGCGGAGATGGAACTCGACATCCTGAAGAAACAGGCTGCCAGCATGGACAACAACTCCTCTGTGATAAGTGAGGAGGTCAGCTCCCTCAGGTGAGGGGGCGTGGGCAGGGTGACGTCTTGTAACTGCAGTCGCTTTGACATTAGGAGAGCTGCCGGATGGTAGGGATAAGCCGACAGAGGTCGGAATGAACGCTTCTTTTTTTTTTTTTTTAAATAGAAATGCCGTCATCCTCTGTCATTATCCAGTGAAAGTTGGTTAAAATGAGAAGGAACAGGCGGTATATATACGGGAGAGACACGGCCGACGTCCCTCAGCTTCTGGCTCCCGAATGAGGCAGGCAGGAAGGAAGGGAGTCCAGCGCCAGATGGTTTTATTGGGTTTGAGTGTAACGGTCGTGACAGCATGCGTGCAGACTGCAGATGCTGTTCCGTTTTAATTTTCAATTTACCTTATCTGTTGATCACTCACGTGCCAAAATTCCCCCCAATTCCCCTGTGATGAGTCTCGCAGGTGGCCGTCGATCCATGCAGGTAATGTTCGTCTGTGTGAGCAATGTGTCATTTTGTGATAAAACTCTTTAATACGTCGCGCAGTGGGCTAGAGGTTTTTTGTGAGTCAATCTTGCACAAGGTATCTTAAAGCAAGCACAACACCTTCTGCTTCTCGTGGTCTGTGTGGTTTAAAGTATTATTACTGCGGCATGCCCAGCGACTCTAAGAAAGCTCTGTTTGTGTTACATCTGTGCTGGCTGTGTTTGAGTTGTCCAGTGATAAGGAGGCCTTTAGATGTTGGAACGTACGTCGCTGCTAAATTTACACCGGTCAGTCTTAGCTAATTTTTACTGCTTTAACTTGTTTGGATTTAGAGTGGCCCTGCTATCTTTATGGCAGTCAGTGAAACTCATTATTGTGACAAAACACCAACGAACACTGTCACCAATGTCTGCTCTGTTCAAGTATTATGTTGTCTAGCAGCGCCTTGGGAATTGTAAAAGACTCATTTGTTTGCGGTGGGTAGACTAACCTGCACAATTTGAATCTGATATACTAAAAGCATTAATTAGGGTGAGTCACATTTGTTTGTTTAACCTAGTAAATAAATCGGTTTTCTGTGTTTTTGCGTGACAGCTTGACTGGGACTTGTTTCCAAGTACTTTTGACTGTTAACTGAAAGATGTCTGTATTCTGAGTAGCTAGTTTACAAAAGTTTGTCGTCATCCATTCTTTTCTTGATTGTAAGACCTGCTCTGTGAAGGAAGTGCGATACAGGAGTGGGAGGAAGGGGACCCGACAGATACTGTACTGCTGTCTTAATGAGCCCAAGGGAAATCCATCCATCTTCAAAACAGCTTGTGCAGGTCTGTGTCGTGACCGGCCTGGAGCCTATCCCAGGCAGCATAGGACATTAGGCTGGAATACAGTCTGGATGTGATGAATACATGGGGAAACACATACGGAGTCATTGCACAGTGGGGTGTGCGCTTTTGGGATTGTGTTCAGGGTAAAAAATAAAAACTGGCCTCATTTGATTTGCGATGAGGCCCAGGTAGCTTTTCCCTAGCTCTCCACACCTGCCTGCCTGTTTTCAAGACCATTTTTCTTAAGCTCATCTGCGTAATACTGTAAGGATGTCTCTAAGCTTCCACTGTGATGATATGTGTTCACGTATGCCCGGGTGACCCTGACCGGCATAGGCAATTTGAAGATGGATGGATTCATGTAGGTGCTCATACCATGACAAAACAGGAAGTCTTTCTGGAGACATCAGCTGATTTAAAAAGTAACACATGAAAGTGTTACACACGAAAGAATTAAATGAACAAAAGTTTGTCTTAACATTTTGAATAAAGGTTTGCGTGTAAAAGCTGGTTGGAATATTTTCAGCTTTCCTGAAAGACACCTCCCTGCCATCCGTATTTAAATCCTAAATCTACACCGATGCATCTATCCATCGCAATCCTGGAAACCGAACTCCGAGGCAGTGGACCCACTAGATGGGGTGGCAGTACATTGCAGGATGTGTGAACACACGTTTTGTTGCCATGTGAGATTTTAGAGACATCAGTTGAATAATCACGTTTTTGGACTGCAGAAAGAAACTCATTTACCCAAATTAAACACTTGTAAACTCAACAACTCTTTAGATTTCACGCATTGACCTGAGGGTGTAGTAGCTTCTCAGTTGTAATATTTTGGGCACGTTATCTTGGAGAAGCTGTTCTCTATTCATCAAGGTAATATTACCTATAGTGTGTAAATGTTTGATAAGTCATCTTAAAAAAAACCCGTTCAGTGAAACATTTGGAGCGCAAAAAGTTTCACTTGTAGAAAGCCTGAGTTTCTTTTCCCTGTAAACTGAAACCGTTTTTATGAATCTAAAAAACGAATCATTTGTAGTGAGTAGCACACAGTTGAAATGATCCATTGTGGCTAAAAGCCATGTTTTGATGCTATGGTTTTCACTGGGGTGTAGTACTTTTAAAAGAACAAATTATTAGTTTGTGAACTAGAACAAGGTAGGAACACGTGAGTAAAATTCACTGCAAGATATAAGATTGGCTTTATCTGTTTTATTGGAGATTGTTGAATAGGAAGCAGTCTATATAAAAACGGGGTTGTCAGTCGGGGTCTTAAGTTACCCCTCTCTAGAAGGCCGAAAAGGGTTATGAACAAATTGCATTTTGTAGTTCCTGGCCAAGTCCTGCCCAAAACATTTTGCATTGTTGAGTGCATTGTGGGTATGATAAAATGGATTTGGATCACAGGTCTTTTTCTGTAAAATGTTCCCCACGTTAAGGTTTCTTGAGAGAAACATAATGCTTTATCACTGTACTGGCTCTTGAGCTTTGGCTGCAACCGTTAATTTGTAATGAGCTGCATTGCAGTCGAACAAGACTAATTTCATACCTTGGTATGGCACAACACACCCTGCTTATTGTTTACGTGCCAGTTTATCACAGAGCATTTCATAGACTCAAAAGACATTTTATTCAGGTAACACGTGCATGGCAGGTGACTGGAGGGCTGCCTGAGTGTGCACCTCGACTGGTCACTGTTTGACACGATGAATTATTCAGGATATTAAAAGGCTAGTGCAGAGTGAGGTTCAGTGACCCTCGATTGCAGGTTTGTGCCGTCTGACTCTGCTTTATAAATGAGGTAAACATGTCTTTTCTGCAAAGTTGGCCCTTTACAAAGGGTAGTTTGTTTCTCGTGCTCTGAGTTATGGCCCACGTGAGCCGGTGTCCTGCCAGGGAAATACGGCAATTGTTTCCGAATTGTGCAGCACCTTCCGAGCTAATAAGTTGTCACTAATTGTGTCATCGCTGTGCCCTTCTCCCTACTGGATGTTTCATTGCAGCCATGCTGGCACCAGTTGAGCAGTCTTCACGACTTGGGCTCATTCAGCAAGTCAGCCTGGGTGGACCTATGAATAGTGAGTGTGAGACCAGAAGTGCATCTGCTAATTGTTTGTTCTCGTTACAGGCGTAAGATTGAGGAGCTGGAGGCGGAGCGTGGGCGTCTGGAAGATCAGAAGAACATTTTGGAAATGAGATTGGAGAAACACACCCTGCAGGTAAAGACCGCCACAGCTTCATGAAGGAACTATTTCCATTAAACAATGACTTCCCAAGAACAGCTTGCCTCAACAAAGAGGTTGCATTCTTAGGCTTGAATTTTTTTCCAAGGTGTTCATCCACACTGACCACGGGAGTTTGTTGTATTTTTTTTCTTGCTATTATATTAGCTTGTCTTCATTACTGATAAGTGATTATTGCACTTTGTGTAATGGAGATTCTCAGATTCCTTTATTAAAATATACCCACTCTTCTATGTCAGTAAGTCAGGAAATGTACAAAGTGTTCAAACTGTACAGTAGTTTCATACCTTAGCTTTTCCATTTTAAATGTGGGAAAACTTCAACAGTTTGGCAAAGTATCGCATCTAGTAAAAGCTCTGAGTGCCATTGGAGTTAAAACTCAATGAATTGCATTATTAAAATACATGGATATAAAATTTAGGTTTATAGGGAAAGGATCGGTCAGTCGTGTTAATCAAATTTGACCAACACAGCTGGCTGTTGTTGAAATGTTAATGGAATTGTATGTTCTAGAAGCTGAGCAGGAATTTGACATTCATTTTGACCAATGGCAACACACTTCATGTGTTAATGGCTTCGTTTGATTGTTTTGTAAATCCCAGCTCCCGGTCAGTTTGCATTCTGTTGCTCCTTCCTTATAAGGAACTGAGCTTTGTATATTTGTAATTAAAAAAACCTAGTTCCTTAGAACGTTTGTGTTTTGACGTGTATTTAAAACACACGGTGCACTTTTAACGCCGTGTGTCGGCAAAGTGTAAATTGACAGGGGTGATGACGTGAGTTTAGGAGCCTTTTTGGTTCTCCGTAGTGCACTTTACTGAAGGATCTGTCACCAGGCTGCTTCTAATTGGGCTGTGGCTGCTGGAAAAATACTAGCTGTGGCTATTATTGGGAGCCTTAATCTTTATAGGTAATGGTTTGCAGACTTCCCTCTCATTAAAGTGGAAGATCAGTAAATGTTCTGCAGAACTAATGCTCCTCGTGAGAGTTTGCTGGAGGGTTTTTTTTTTTTTTTTTACACCATCTCCTGTAATCAAAATATTAATTTCAATTTGTGTTGACAGAACACTAGGAATTTTCTCAGGTCAGTTTTCTGTCAAATTTGCTGTTCGGTGCTGCTGTCATTTAGCCGTCAAGTAAATATATTGCAAAATACATGACAGTAAGTGGAACCTATAAGATTTGCTTAAGGCTCACGTTGCCATCTGTACAAGTGTAGGAAAACACAGGGGCAGAAGGTGTTTAAGGTGCCATGATTTTGATTCGGTATGAACCAGCAGGACAGCCAATGTAAGGCATTCCCTCTTACATGCCGTAGTCTGAAGGACTGATTTCTCCCGCATAGCCCAGTTTGTAACCACGGTACCTTCGGCATGCTGCATGCCCGCATTCAGCATGGCCTCCTGGACGCTGTCCGTCTTAATTTTGCTTTCAGCTTCCATTCGTCACGCCTGCTGGTATGTTTCTTTGTATATAATGAGCTATTAAGTGTGTATACCAAAATTTTCATTTCAACCTAAAACAATAAATAGGTCATTTTAACCTAATAAAAGGTCACTTATCAGCTGTTTTTTGAATGATCACTGAATGATCCCTGAATGATCACTTAGGTGAACGTGTTGCTTTTCCGTGTTTTACATTCAAGATTGTCACTCTCGCTTAAGTGCTAATTAATCAGTAGTTTGATTTTGATTTTTACAAAGGCTTGGAAACAAGCCTTGGAAGTTTTGCAAAATTGATTAAAAATGTCTAAAAGCTCATTGCTCTGTTCTTCTACAAAACTGCTCTTGCCTTAACTCTTAATGGTTATCAACATTTCTTAGATGATTCAGGGTAAATTGCAGTTCATTTGGCTGCCGAAAACGTGATGACAATCCGTGCTATTTTAACGGCCTGCCTGACTGTCATCATTTGGAATAGTTATTCAAAAGTGATAAAACTGGGTTTTGGGTAGATAATGGCAATCTTTTTCTTCAGCCTTTGCCAGGGCAGTCTTAAAGAGCAAAGTGTTAGAATCTCTTTTGAGAGTACAGATAACTAATGAGATTTAGGAAAAAGTATTTCAAATGATGGCTCTGTCATCTTTAATGCTGGCTAAAATCTTGAGTAAAATCCTGTTTCTTTCAAACTGCATCTCAGATGCTAAAGCTTGGATTTTCCACCACTGATAACAGCATATATAATCAAACGTCTGGTTTCATGTTTCCTCAGATAAAAAGCAAGTCGGAACTGTGTTTAAGGAATGATTGTAGGGCATTCTGCACACTGCCAGTACACCCTTGCATATGAAGCCCAGTACTCTTCCTAGCTTCTGTTATTTAATACTTTCTTCACAGCCAGCACTGTTCCAGTTAAGTACCTGTCAGAAGTACACATCCATTCAGCACACTTCACATTACCTGGAATTAAATTACTTGGTGATGATTCAGCGAGTTTCAGAATTTTATCTGGAAATGACCAATTGTAAATCATGAGTTGCACCATGCCTTCCTATATATTTACAAATTGTTTAATTCACACCGGATCCACCAGAATGTGAGGTGTATCTCCTTATGTTTACTTTGAGGAAGGATGTATTTTGATGGTTTACTTGCTGGTTGTAAAAGTACAAAGGGATTTCATTTTGGCTTTCTATTTTGTTCTCTTGTGAGTAACATACTAGAGAGAAAAGCTTGTTGTCAGAGCAGAGGGTCAGACATTTATCATGCACCCCTGGAGCAGTTTTCCTGGTTAAGTGTCTTGCTCAAGGGCCCACTGATGATTTGATTGCTCTGCCAGCCTCAAGAATCAAATCGGTGACCTGGACGTACGCAAAGACACCCAAGCCACAGAGCCACACACACCGTCCTGAATGTATAAATGTCTGCTTTGGTCACTTCCTTATGTGTGACAGAAGCCGTCTTTCAGTGTTAACCTGGGTTTATGATATTTTGGACTTCCTGTCTGATCTTACAAATGCACTTTAAAACAATATTTTCACTTCAGTGTATTCTGTATTTGACTAATTAATGCAAATTGTTCTTTCAATTTAGTTTATCTACCAGGCTGAAAGTATTTCTTCTGAAAAGCCAGTAAGCATTGATGTCCTTACTGATTCATGCCATATTTCGCATCCACAAATGGGGAAAAAAAAAAAAAAGTTTGTGGACACAAATACCAGGAAATAAAAGCTGAAATTCTGACTTCTCGTCTCGTATTCATCTTTTTATCTCACACCCCAGTGCCTTCAGTGTATAGCAAACAAATGAATTGGCCTTGCTGTTCCAGGAGTTTGCCGGCGACTGTGTCTGTATTTGCTTTAAAATATTCACGATTTAAGAATACCAGTGTTGCTGCCTAAGTTCCTGATTTGACTCCTGTGTAACAAGTCACTTCTAACAGAAGAGCAGCTGACATTTAGCAATCAAATGCATGTTCAATTTCAGTGGCATCAATCAGAATTACTTCTGAGCAGTTGAATGAAACTGAGAGTCATGGATAAGTTTGTCATTTACAAATGCGTAGTGAGCTAAAATAATCGTGAAAATGAGTGCTTTGTTCTTTTCTGCTACAACTTGCATAGTTAGTGGAGGATTCACTGGTCCAAATTAGGGAAGGAAGTAGATTTACTGAAATATCTGAACTGGAGCAAATGGAAAAATATAGATTTTAAGCTCCCAAATTGGCAGTGTGGGGGGAGAGAAGAAAAATCCAAGTTTAAAGACGCGCCTGTGTACTCAACCGGCATGAAGCGCTATTCGTAGCCGGAGTCAGGGTCTGCTGGAAAGGTAAGCTGGCTCTCCTTAAGCAGCCGCCCCTTTCACTGCCTGCAGGGGAACTCTGCCAAGAGCTGCTACCGGCACTGCTGTGATGATCCTTTCAGCTGGGCATCGGGGTGGCAGTGGCACTCCAGGGACTGAGTCCTTTCCTCTTGCCGTTCTGATCTTTTGTGAGGGAAGGCTGTCAGAAGAATGGTCTAATACATCTCAAGCTTTCCAGCCGTGCCTACCACAATGCCTTCTGTTCCCCTTACGATAATAAAGTGGATGTCTTCAACTGCCGGGGAACAGTGGGCTTACTTTTGATTAGAGAGGTCACTCCCCAGTCTCTGGGCTTGGCAACTTGGTTTTCGGCGTATTTTTCATTGGGCTCGGAAGCCTCCGAGTGTGGCGGTGGGAAAGCGTTAAATTAGCGCCTTTCCTTGATTTGCAGGGCCTCAGTTCTGCTTTTGTTTCTACAGCGCACTAAAGCGTTCTGTTGGTGATGTTACGATGCATCTTTGTTGGACCAGGTGTGCCTGGCCTTGTGAGGAATTTCATAGCTTCAAGAACATGAGGTACAAATCAGGTTCTGATGCATGTGACAAGTTTTTGCAAGTTGGTCAGCCAGTACAGGTGTGCCTTTTTTAAAGGGGTGGTTGAGGTCTTCAATGAATTTTGATTCCATCCCCTAAGATACCCTGTAGTTGTACCTTTAAGAACGATGCAAAATTTGCTCCTGAGGAACTTTCTAAGTTTTATATGGGTTTGCTAGCAGTTTAATGAAAGACATTATGTAATGTACATGCTTACAAGTGCCATACTTGCCTCAAAATATTGACTTGTTGACACATTTGCCTCCAAAGAATGGTAGAAGGTGATGTCATTTTCTGGTTGTGAAATGTTTAACAAAGTGAAGCTGATCTTCACATTGACCAAAGAATCAAATTGTAATATTGAACCGTTTTAAATGAGAAGTTGGTGCAGATCTGTTCTGCACAGCCAATTGATGAAGTGTTAGCTTGGGGGGAAACAGACTTAAGATCTAATTGGTTTTACTGTGTTCCAAAATGGCAGAACGCAAGTATGTGTGATAGTGGCCCATGTTATAAAGCAACTGCAAGGAGCCCCCCACTAAGACATGGTTACTAATGAGATGTCCTGTGATGGGGCACAGTGGGTTGGGTTGCTGCCTCGCACCTCCAGGCTTGGGGATTTGAATCCTGTCCCTGCTGTGTTTGGGGGGGGGTGGTGGTGGTGGGGGGTTGGATGTCCTCCCTGGGTCTCGGGTTTCTCCCGCAGTCCAAAAACAGGCAGGTAGGGTAATTGGAGTCTTTGAAATCTGTGTGTGTGAGAGGGAGAGTGTGTGTGAGAGGGAGAGTGTGTGTGAGAGGGAGAGTGTGTGTGAGAGGGAGAGTGTGTGTGAGAGGGAGAGTGTG
>JAACJT020023456.1:0-13240 GCA_009936485.2 Gymnarchus niloticus | reverse complement strand
GCCATTGTATCGAGTGTGGTATCGTGTGTGGTATCGTAACGTTATTTATTTTAATAGTGTACACAGTGAATCCAGTATATTTTAGTATCAGTTATAATGTATGTTTATAGAGCAGCCAGCTTATTGTACATCAGTTCCAGTAATCAGCGAACGCCTGCTTACTTGAGCTCTTTGTCAATCTGTTTTGTTTCGTGTCGTCGTGGCATCGTTTGTTTTTAGTGTTTATTTCCTAACGTACTGTGTCACCTTGGCATCGTCTGTTGTCTCCATCACACTTTCCTTTCGCGTAGCTTTCCCGTCCTTAGCTGATGACACACGCTGAACGTGACAAATATTACACGTTTTCACGCAAAATAGGTCGACGATATCCGCGCGCTTTGCATGGAGCGAGCGAAGTTTAGCCGCCTTTTCCGCGAAGGCCGTCCAGGCGAAAACAACGGAAACGAGCTGCTGTGGTCAGCACGACGCTGCGAAAACCACTTCTTACGGTCGCATCGTGATATTACGACACACCTCGCCTCGTATTAATACGGACGTATTCCATGAGACTGCACGTTTTTATTTATTCTCAACTCTTTCTCTGAGCGGTTGGCGGTCTAATGCTAATTAAAATATGGGCGGTATGTGCTAACGTCTTCGAATGACCGCTGTGTAGTCAGAGAGAGTCAATGCGTTTAATTGTTTGCCAGGCAAAATTTGAATGCACGAAGGTATTATATTTAGTTATTAAATGGTGTAAATGTGTCATCTCACACCCTCCATCACCACGGGACAACACACTTGTTTTGATTGTAACACCGCAGTTTTGCACCAGCACACATTACCAATAAAAAAGCCCCATTTCGTAAATGCAGGACAAACAGGATGCTACTTGGAGAAAAACCCCCTATATTAAATCAAGGCACTTGTGTATTTAGTATTAATACCTTTTCTGATGTTTTAAATAATCTGAGCTGGCACAATGCAGGTGAAACTTTAGCTGGTACAAGATAGTTGTCACCTAGAAGACATTTACGAGAATAATTTGCTTTAAGTCAGTAAGCAGCAGAGCAAGATTTTGAAAGCTGTTCAAATATCCAGCTATTAAAAAATCTTAGTGACGTCAAAGAAAGGTACATTTGCTGTAAATAAATATGCACACTTAAAACACTCTTCTAAACACACTGAAGGGGCGTCATGGTTGAAAAGTCATTTTTAATTTAACCTTCAATTACGAAAAAATGGTAAACAATTACAAAGTTAATCCCAATTTACGTCAGACATGCAGTTGCTGATATATACAAAACTAACAAACTCTTAGATGAAAAAATTACATTTACACTGTTTTATTTTTTTATAGATGGGACGTTTTCCATATTAATTCAAGCTTTCTGAAAATCATCTAGCCATAAAGGGTGTGTATAAAACGTAAATCTCTGGATGGCTGAAACATGTAAAATAACAAGCACTAAAAGTCAGGTCACCTGCCATTTATGTTTAATGTTCATGGAGAGCATTAAAATGTTTCTTTTCTTTCTAAAATTCCAAAATGTATTCAGCTTTGGTCAAAGTAACCTCTTCAAAATATATTTAGAAGAGCCGTAACAAGGAAGCTGACTTTTTGTCATTAGTAATTGGATTTTATCGCTTTATGAATGTTTATCGATTTTCGAGAAAGGAAATCAATGTGCTGAGCCTGAGAGCTTCCTGATGAACCTCAGGGTACCTTCTAAAAACAAGGGCTGCCTAAGACGGTAGCTGATTGACCTTTGACAACCACAAAAATAACATGCTTCTTCTGATGAAAATAAGAGCTGCATGGCTACATGGCCTAGCCAAATGGAGAACATACATACAGCTCTACGCACGAGAAAGCTCACGTCATAATGTACCCGGCCTGTGTGGACTTTCCCAACACGTAACGGGTTCTTTTGCTGCTTCTTGGTACGTTCAAATTTCCTCTGAAGATTTGGTGTGTTTAGCAGGTTTTCACTGGGCACCTTCATCTCTGCCATCCTCATCATCCTCAGTAGAATATTACTACAGCCTCGTGCCAGTCTATGGTATATTTAGGGCTCATGATTCATCTGACGGTTAACATTCCACTCTGTTTGTCCTACCTGACAGGGTAGCTTTCTGCAGTTGGTATTTGATTCATACTGTTGGTTGTCTTTAAAAATAGATCCAGAACAGTAATTCATAATACCTATATGAATAATTTGGGTACAGTAGAAGATGAAGGGTAGCACTGTTTCTTCATGCCTCCAGGGTTGGAGGTTTGTAATCAACCCTTGCTCTGTGTGTGTGGAGTGTGGGAATTCCAGTCCATGCAAAGACATACAGTTAAGCTAACTGGTGTCTCTGTATGGCCCATAGAGGGTGAGATTGCGTGAGTAAGTTTATCTGCAATGGACTGGCACCCTGTCCAGAGTGTAGCCCAGCTTTCAATCATGTGCCGTCTGAGTTTGGCCTCTGACCAGGATGGCTGTGTAGAAGGTGAGTCTGGACAGCACCTGTTAGGCATGAGCTTTACTGACAACTTCACAGATCAGTAGAACCTTGTGGATTTGTCATTTTTAAAATCCCAGGCCTGGAAACGAAGAAAAAGCCAATGCCAGAGCCAGGTTGCTCATAACATAATGATCTAAGTAGGGGCCCCTAATAAGAAGCGAGAATTCTTCACAACTACCCTCATTACTACGCGCATTGCCTCGCAAGCTTAGGGACCTTTCTGAGCACCAGCAGATGACAGTTTGTCACGTGTCATCTGGTCTCTACTGTTCCATAACTGGGATTGGCATTCTTCACCCACATACAATGCATATTTGCTTAGCCAAGAGAACCGTTGAATCTCATAGCTAAAATTTGAGACGTTGACAAATATGCTTGTGGAAATTAATCATCCTAGAGTACTGTCAGCGGGTTTCAAGTAAGTACCAGTACTACGCACGTGAACAGCCGTGAGTCTCAGATTGTTTACCTTAATATCTGCAGAGAACTTGGTTGAGGGTTATGAGAGAAACCGTAAAACCATGAAACAACTTCATTATTCAGTGAAAAAATGTGTCCTCCTACATATGCAAAATTCATTACAATGTGGCACAAAAACGATGTTGAAAAATCATGTTCTGTGTCATGCAGAACTGAGAGCTTTATTTTCATTCTGTGGAAAAAATTATGTTCAGAAAGCCTTAATTGTGGAAATGTACATGTAAAACTTTTGCCGGCCAATAAAATAATTGAAGAAACAGATGGACAATAAGAACAGGGGAATATGGAGGTTCTCAATTAAATACAATCGTTAAAGAGTAGCATGATGTACAAAATGAAGACGGCTTTTGATAGAAGAGCAGAGTGATGCTTTTTGCAGTTTTGTTGGGAAATCTGTATATAATGGCAAGTAGATATTATCTGGTGAATCTGTTTCTTAATCATGACATTCAAGAGGGAATATTAACCTAATCTCATTGTAAATACGGTTATACATTCTGAGTCATTAGGCTACATCTGTTCTTTGACTAATCGTTGACTGAGTGATGTTGGTTCTGAAACCAATAACCTTAAATATGTTTAAAATTAACTCCATGCTGCAAGTCATAAAATTGTGAAAAATTTCTGCAAATGGTGTCAAAAACTCGACCATTACTACTGTAGCATTGGACAGTATAGATCCATTTAAGTAAGAAGTGGGGGGGGCATAAACTATTTTACATTTAATCTCGGTCCATTTTTAATGAGGAAAATAATGATGACTGGCAGAGTTTTAAAGGTATCTTAGAAAATGCTGAGAATTTATGCTTTGTATATGCAGTCCTCTTCACAGTTTTGAGGTGTGTTACTGTGTGATTGTTGTGTGTGTGTAAAAAGTGTGTTCACTAGTGTAACTGTACAAATGTTCTCTTCTTGGGAAAAAGCCCTCATTTATGAGAAAGAACTGCCAAATGACGTTCTCCAAAGTGGTGTAAGAGTGAGGAAGGCTTCAGGATGGACAGCAGGGTGAGTGAGCAGGCCTGGAGCATTTTGGGTTAAACACCTTGTTCAAGGCCTCGACAGTGATATGACTTCCATAGGGTTAGAACCCAGATCCTTGTGGACAGGGGTACAGACCTCTTAACCCACTGAATGACACACACCACCCCTAATAGATTGCCTCTCATTACATTAATCTGATTATTATTACGTTGTTTATTAAGTCCAGCATCTGGGATATCTTGGTGTGGCGTTAATCGTTAACTCCTTTGATACTTTGACATATGTTGTGTGTGAAATAATTTTACCTATTTCATCATCAATGCATCATCTTGCTTCGTATACAGTTATTACATAAGAGGAGCTCCCTTTGAAACAGGGAGAGAAACTTCCTTTAAATCACGCTTTCCTGTACTTGATTACTGTTACTCGTTGGCCGAAAATGGCATACAGAAATATAGCTTGCATACAACTATGAAAAACATCTCATAAAAATAATTTCCTGAACTATTAATTACTAATAATAGTATAGCCTTGCAGTATTCCTGTGTTGTAGTGGAACATTTCAAAGCAGTTGTTTTTTTTTTTTTCGTCTCAAGCCTTTTTTTTGATGTTCAGAGTATAAATACCTCTTTTCACCATGCCGCCGTACATCCTGTACATCCTGTACATGCTGTACTGTGCCAACTGACATCTTCAGGTGAGTCATCAATCATCCAATAGCTGGACAAATATTGCTTTCTTCGCCTACTTTCATTATAGAATGTTTACACAGAGTCAAGGATTTAAAAACCGTATCATTTATAAATTTCGGTAACTTACTTTGACTTTAACATTAGGGTTAGTGAATTTTGTCTTCTAGTCAAATCTTAACCCCTTCGTTATCAGGCTCAGTAATATAGCTGAGGAAAAAGTTCACATATGAAGTTGTCGATGAAATGAAACGTTTTGGTTTTTTCTATGTTCAGTCGCAGTTTTGAATATGAAAGAGAAGTTCAGGATTGTGAGGATTGTGAGGCTGATGAGCGGCGATGTGTAGCCATTCCCACAATGCAGGATTGTGAGGATTGTGAGGCTGATGAGCGGCGATGTGTAGCCATTCCCACAATGCATCTTCTTGTCTGATGTTTTATTAACATGACTATTAAAGTGTTCAGGTTACGTTTGTCATATGAAGTGAACATACTTATCCAGGACATTTAAAACACACGGTAGCAACATGCAACAATGAAAGATGTTGAAATTTGTAGTAAAATGACATCTTTGTCAGGATGCTGCCCTGGGTAAGTAAGTGTCTTTTAAAACCAGCGGGTACATATGAGAGTTCACTTGTTGAGAATGTTGAAAAATGAATCTTGCCATGATGTTAAAGGTAAGAGTGTGACGATCTTTGCACTGCTGCCAGTTCTGCACGTACGGAGTCTTAGTGAAAATCAGCGTCACAGACAGAGAGACTCAGTCTTAGGTAAAGCAGAAGAGAATGAAGAAAGAGCACATGACACATGTCATGTAATCACGGCTTAATTACCATGTCACTGTCACCTTTCTGCTGACATACTGATCAGCACCTCGGCATGAAGCCACTTAAGTTCCTGCTGTTCAAATTCAGTCCGTCCGGCAAAAATGTTGTCGTGTGACGTTGTGTGTCTAAAGTGAACAAACGGGAGAAGGATTCGAGTGTGGATGCTGGGATGTCCGCTCAGGTGGACAGTGTGACATTTCTGAGCCTGTGGGAAAATGCGGACTGGACTCCTGTCTAGAAGAGGCACTGAAGGATGCCAGCTGGCTCGCAGGCTTACTCAGCCTAGAAGGCTGTTAACATTTTTTTGCTGTGCACTTCTTTGTTTCTCACTGACATCTTCCAGTAAAACTTCAAACGTGTCTGAAATCTGCAGGCACGCAGCATCCTGGCAGCATTTAAAGGCCAAGTGAAAAGGACGAGCAGCCAGCCCTTCGTGATCATCATCCCTCTTCTACTGAAAGTCCTGCCGTTTTCATAGCTCTTATTGTCGCTAAAGAGTGTAGCAACCTGTTCATTCTGTCTGTAGGAAACAGCAGGCTGATTTTTCCATCCTTTTCAGAAGTTTGATTGGGTTTGGTGTTGCCTTGTGGAAAATTAATCATTGCAGTCTTGCATTCAAATAAACAACATGATTTCATATCAATTCTGCTAGTAAAGATCTCGTAGCTAAACATTGTAAAACACACACACACACACAGCGCATGTTTTAGTCCTTAGAAAAGTAACCCTTTCGTGACATTAACTTATATCTGATGGGTTCGCTAGGCACGCACTTGTACTAAATGACAATTTATATCAGTTGTATAAAAATTCATTTGTGAACTGTGACTAATTTCAAGAGAAACATATTTAATCTTTACATCTATTTCTACTTATTATTAATATTTATTCATACTATATTTTAGGAAAGAGTTGCAAACACAGAAACATGACAAAATGTTACTCAATCTACCCCACTCTTTTTAGCTAACCAAGTGTTTATAAAAGGTTCTTTGGTGGAGGGTATTTTTCAAACCACACATTACAAATCCTATTGTTCATCTGCTATATTTTTGTCAGATTAGAGTTAGTAATGAGTGATTTATGTTTGTTTTAATTCACATGGGGGCCATAGAGGTCTTTGGACTATTGTTACCATTTGTCTAAATTGGGGGCATTAACAAACTCACCATATGGTTTCCGCGTTAAAGGAGACCCCTGAAAATGCAATGCGACAAGCCCTCCTAAGGCAGCCGCTATTTCAAGCATGAGCCATTTGAGCCGTTCCGTTGTTTTTCCTATGGTCTTTTTTGGTTTTCAGAAACCCGCACTTCTGATTTAAGCAAGTTAAGCTACATGGTTACACTATTGAACAGCACACAACACATTGGTAATTCTGGCTAGCATGGTGGTTCAGTGGGCAGGATGGTTGCCTCACTCTTCCACCATATGAGGTTTGAAACTTGCCTGTGTGTAATTTGCATATTCTCCCTGTGTCATGAGGTAATTTATGCAATCGGCAATGGATTTGCATGCTATGCAGAGTATACCCATCTTTTACCCTGCTCTGCTTGGCAGGGGCTCCGACATTAGTGCTTGGAAGATGGGTGGATGTTCTTAATTAGTAATGCTGTAGATTTAACTTTTTGATTATTAGTCACGTCACAGATTTTGAATCTTTGAAGTCTCCAGCTGAATTCCAGCTTGTTTGTAGCGAGTAATAATTTTAAAGCATGGATAGAATATGTCTTCGCAGCATTCTTAGCAGTTTATAAACACTTGCTGGAAACGTTTTGCCGCTGACCATTTGTCACTGAAGGTTGACGGTGATGATTTACTAGTTATTGGCTATTTATAATCCCCATCCTGTATAACTGCAGTGCTTTAATGACAAGACAAGCTGTTTTCTATCACTGATTATTATATGATACATTGTGAACTGTACTCTTCCATGCTTACAACTAAAGGTATAATAGGAAAGTGAGTCAGATATGATGATGGATGATGAGCTGTAGTCATCATATAAATACGTGTGGATTTTAAGGGTTTTTTTTTTGAAAGAACGGAGTGGAATTACTGATTACTTGGATGATCAGAAACAATATTAAACATTAAACATCAATATTAAACATTCTGACCATGGGGACGCAAACCAAACGATACACCGAGCATCGATTGAGAGTCGCTTTAACAGCCACGTTTAATAACCACGCGTGCAATTCCATCGCTGCCGTACGAAGCACTTTGACTGTTTTGCGGTGTTCAACGCCGTCCAGAAACGTAGTTATCATTCATTTCCTGTCCATTATACTCCAGCTAATGCATGCGGTACCGTGCAAATTGGTCTGGTAAACGAAGAGATTTTTCTGTACTCTGGAGTAAGCAGCAAATGCGGCCTGGTGCTTGTCAGTTCATCCGCAGTACTTTACGAAGTTAGACTGGAGCCACTGTGTGGTTCCTGAGCTAGCCTGAGATCCATTTGACGAGAAACGTCGTGCTGTACGTTTGGCTGGTGATGGCTGTCGCGTGAGCTGTCAAAGTGATTGGAAGGCTAGTGGCTGGGCTGTTAAATGGCTTCTGTTTCATCGTGGCGAAATGCTGAACGAAGCAAAGGACAAATGCCTTTGAGTATGGAAGTTAAGAACGTGTTTATTTAAAGGCCAGGCTTCTGTTGATATGGTGTTATATAGTACTCAAGAATAACAGTCATGAATACAGACAATGAAATGCATTTAAGAACCTAAAAAGGAAAGCTGGATATTTCAATGAGCAGTGCTAGCAATAAACAGTAACACTAACCAAAAGCTGACGTGCTGGTAATGAACAGGAGCAAACTGCAGACCAAGGCCATTCTGAAGTGCCTTTCACCTGCCAAATAAGCCGGCACCACATCATATGAAGGCTGGCGTCTTTGTAAGTCACACGCTGTAGCCAATCGCATTCAGCAGCACAGCAGTATGATGGGAGTGTCGCATCCTCTGAGTTGTCTCTTTTCTTCTCAGAGTGAAGTCGCTTGTGATTTGTGCGTTTTTTTCTTACTTTACTTTTCTTTTAGAGAGGAGCCGTCTTTTCACCAGTCACGCTGTATGAAGATAAGGGCCAGGAGAAGGAGCTTCAAACGCAGTGAGGTAGACGATGGCTCCTCTGGGCTGTGATAACTTACTTTGCTTTACGGCTGACTCTGTCTAATCCATGTGTGATGGCGTTATGCTGAAGTCAGGTGTGGATTCGTTTCTTTCTCGAGGCCTCTCTTTCCGGTTGGCTGGCAAGATGGCTGTTTTTAATAAAAGCAGTGTGTACATTTGCCAATAAATTTAAGACTTCAATTACATTTTAAACATCGTTTTAAGTTTTTTCACTGACATATAAATATCATCAGCATTTTAAGATGTACCTGTTTATTGGAAATTTCAATCAGACAATATTACTAAACATTAGAATTAACCCTTAAACATTAGCGATGTCAAAATCTGGCTCGTGAAAAGGGTAATTTTCTAACCATTTCTCCATCATAAAAACTTTACCATTCAAGATTTCAAAATACATACAGAATGTGTATCCAGATTGGAATCACTTTATGCCTGCTGTTTTTTCTACCAAGTATTCTAAATAATATCATTATTTTACATAATGAGTACGATTTCTGACGCAATCTGTTCTCTATTAAAGACATTAATTAGTCTGATAATGTAGTGTTAATCTTGGCCATAGCAGAAACGTGGACACCTAAGGTTACCAGTAATCTCTGGCACAGAGAAGTAAATGGAATTCTGCTGAATGTCAGTGGGAGGAAGTGAAAATGATCACAGCATGCATTACTAAATTACAAAGCTTTCTATTTACATGGACCATAAAATGTACTGAAAATAGCAATTTCAGTGGGTTTCCATGCTATTTGTATAGTCTACATTTAAGTATTACATTAAAGTAGCTATGTGTTTCCATGTGTGTGAGTAAGGAATGAGGACTCAACAGGCAGTAAAAACAAAATCAAACCAAATGTGTCAGAACTCTTCGAAGGTCTCTGGAACATACTTTTAAGAGACCATTTCTTAAATCCTAAGCATCATTTTGCCTTGGCAGGCAATCCGTTGAATCAGGTAGGGCTATATTGGCCAAGTCAATACACAGAATTTCTAGCTTGTAAATACAATATGTAATAATTAACAAGAATTTATTTTATTAAACATCAGGACCACAGTTTGGGTGAGACCAACTCACGTTTAATCTGTTCAAAGTTTCACAGAGACTCTGTTGAGCCTGATGGATTAAGAATGTGTTTTCAGGGTGACTCAGTGGGCAGTACTGCACCTTCACACCTGCCAGACCGAGGCTTCGAATCGTGCCTCAGCTGTGTGCGTGGAGTTTGTATGTTCTCCTAATGTCACACAGACTTCACCCTCCAGTCCAAAGACTTGCAGTTAGATTAAATGGTTTTTCTAAATTGCCCAATGGTGAAAAATTGCAAGTTTGTGTGTGCCTCATGATGGGCTAGCATCCTGTCCAGGGTGTCCCCCAGCCTTGCATCCTGTGTTGCCTTGAAAACGTTCCCAACATCTCCAAGACTCTGACCAGGATAAGTGGTTAGGAGATGGATTTGTGTCTTTTAACATTTTATTGCATTATTTAATCATTTTATTTGAAGGAAAATGGAAACAAATACACAAATCTTTGACAAAAAAGTAGAAGACCAGCAGCAGTGTCATTGCAGACCCAAACTTATTTTGTAGTCATTTTAAATTGTGTGTGTAACGTTACACACATACGTAATACTACTTGTTGAACGTCTGAGTTTTTCTAAAGCTACTATAAAGACCTAAATAAATACTAGAGAACTTAATAAAACATATTTTCAGTGAATGCAAATGCTTAAAGTTTTCAACCATCTCCATACAAGTGCTAGAATTTAAAAATGGCACACATAGTTAACGATGCCCATGAATCAATGTTACATGAAAACTGAAATATGACCTTGTGATCTGTAAGCCTTCTGAACGGTTGCTGTGCTGGGGAACGATGACACTCATTTTTCAGAATTCCTCGCACCAAGGAAAGTGCTTATGTAAACATTTTTTTTCCCTTTAAATTAGCAGTTTACTTGTGAAACTCAGGCATGCCACCCGGCACCAATACCATGAAATATGAAATATCTGTAGATCAGTGTGACTGTAATATTATTTTTTTATGTTTACTGTCTAGTCAGGAGACTGTTTTGTCTTTCTGATGAGTGAATGTAATTTTAGTACACGGCAGTACTGACTCCCGATTCCTTCATTCCAACACCCGTGTTTCGCAGTGGCTCTGGACTCCTGTCAGTATTGCCCTGCCCAGCCGTTTATTAGCTGCATGAAATGCAGTAATTTTACACGTGTCTCGCCACACTGCTGCCTCACCAACACCACAGCTTTCGAAGAGAAATGATTCCGCCTGTCATCAGAGAAGAATGAATTCATTTCTGTGGGATGGATGTTTTCTTATGGATGCCTGGGGTTAATAAATATAGGTTAAATAACTGAAAGCAGACAGAGGTTTCTATGTCAAATGGAAGCTGTGAGTCAATGAGAGGAGTGTCTGGGGAAACTCTTCCGCTTTCACAGGCTGATCAGACCGAGCTGTTGATATGTCTTTCTGTGTAGCTAGCGATTTATGACTCACTTAGCCATTCTGAGCCCATTTGAAGGATCATCGTCTACCTACAGATGCGTATGTTTCTATGGTGGTCACTCACCAGCCATCTTGCCCATGTTGTTCTTCTTCTGGATAAGACATTAGTACTAATAGCATTACTATTCCTAGTTTACATGGTCAGAGGCTGACAGCAGAGGAATGAAAATGGTGATTCATAAAGGGTGCGTCCTCCGGAGGACATCGGGAGCGTGTAGAAAACCGAAGCAGAAAACAGAAATGGCAAAAACAGCAGATACGTGTAGAACGAGCGTAGCGCGTGTTCGAGAAAATAAGGACATCTTAGAAGCCTTGTATGAGTGCCAATAATGACGACGTGTAGGACTTTTTTGTGGAGACAAACCTGTCTCACGTATACCCTTACATCGCTTCTGCACAGTGTCACAACCCAGGTACTGTTTTGCTGCTTAGATGGATTTCTAAGAAGATATTTATGCCCAAATAACTCAGATTTCTGGCACAAGAGGTACGTCATTCCAAAATTGGTGCAAGAATGAAAAATGTTGTTTTTTACTTCGGAATATCGTTTCCATCATGCCTTCATACACTGAGCTGAAGCTGAACATTTAGCCATGAAATTATCAAGCAGCCACTGGGCCTGAAACATTTGGATTGCAGATATTTTTGCAACATTTTTCAGCAATGACCCTAATGCAGACTGTGTATTATCTGGGAAACTTGCAGATACAAAAACATTAAGACAATTCATAGCTTGATTAGTTCTGGTCTAGAATTTGGTTACAGAGCACTGGCTGAGGCGTCAAACTCCATAGCCATACAAAGCCAATTCACTGTCATTTCAATACGGAAATCATGACATAACTTAATAATAAAAGGCATTTATAGGAATGTTATGCGAGTTCTAAAGAAATTATCCAAAATTCTATTTTTGGTAATGAAAATGCCGTATGTAAGCAAACTACGTTTGTCTGGCGAGCCGAGCTTACAAAATCGTGTCAATTTAGCGTCTTCAGATCTGATTCAGATGGTTTTCTTGTTATGTGTCCATCTGGTAAAAATTGCTAGGCAAGTGTTTTTCACTACACACGAATTCTTCCCAGCCTCCCGTATCTGATATTGCAGATATGGAACAAGGTGTGACTAATATGGAGAAACATATGAGACGTACTGAAAATGCTGCAAAGATATTAAATATAAATATTTGCTTTAGCTGAGAGGTTATTTTCTACCATTTCACAAAAAATACAACATCAGATATCTTACAGAAAGCAGAAATGCTTTGTTGACAAAATGTTTCAAGCAATTTGGATAAATTATTTTTCTTCTCCGGTGATCACAAATCACAAAATTTCCCCTAATAACATAAAAGATTTTCCATTTTTACTTATAAGATTATTAAAAGTATTAATTCTGGAAGACTTTTTCTACCGACAGCTACATCTGGAATTCAATGATATCAAATGAAATCATCATTAGCTGTGATGATGTAATAAATAAAAGACCAAAACATGATCATCTGTGAAGTCAGTGGTCATCATTTTGAAAACTTATGGATAAGAATCTAATTTGGCTTTGGCTCTGAAACCATTTACACGTCGTCCTAAATCTGTGGTCAGTTTCAGTCATTTCTGTCCTGTACACACTGACAGTCAAAATGTACCATGCTTTTTAGTACCGTTCCTTTTAGTACTGTGCTTTTTAGTACCGTTCCTTTTAGTACTGTGCTTTTTAGTGCCATGCTTTTTAGTACCATACCTTTTAGTATTGTGCTTTTTAGTACCATGCTTTTTAGTACCGTTCCTTTTAGTACTGTGCTTTTTAGTACCATGCTTTTTAGTACCATACCTTTTAGTATTGTGCTTTTTAGTACCATGCTTTTTAGTACCATACCTTTTAGTATTGTGCTTTTTAGTACCATGCTTTTTAGTACCGTACCTTTTAGTATTGTGCTTTTTAGTACATACCTTTTAGTACTGTGCTTTTTAGTGCCATGCTTTTTAGTACCATTCCTTTTAGTACCATGCTTTTTAGTACCGTACCTTTTAGTATTGTGCTTTTTAGTACCATACCTTTTAGTACTGTGCTTTTTAGTACCATGCTTTTTAGTACCATACCTTTTAGTACCATGCTTTTTAGTACCATACC
>JAACJT020023455.1:0-22634 GCA_009936485.2 Gymnarchus niloticus | reverse complement strand
TGAGTTTGGGCAGGCTTCGAGAGGCGGTGGAGGACAGGGCGGCCTGGCGTGCTGTGGTCCATGGAGTCATGAAGAGTGGGACACGACTGCGTGACTAAACAACAACAACAACAACATGTGTTGGATTATTTAGCAGCAATATTAAAATGGTGTTATATATTTACTCTGATTTTGTCTGAAGTTCAGAAGGAATCCACTACAAAAAATGTGCAAATGGAGGATATCAAGAAAAACCTTTCCACAGCACTCTAGATAGATAGCCTCCTTTCTGAAGCGTTATTAGTAAAAAAAAAAAAAAAAAAACACAACAACATAAAAAATAAAGCATTAATACAGAATACAGAATATCCAGTTTGTGGAAAATGTCTAGTGAAAAATTTCTTCTTCAACAAGAGCAAAGTAAAACAAGGAAACATATTCAGTCCCAGTTAGAAAGTAGTATGGCTATATATGGTGATTTGTTGTCAGAGGAATTTAGTTCTACAAAGAGTAATACAATTAGTGGATTGTTCCCTGGATCCCACAGGAGAGGCAGCACTGGCCAACAATATTATTTCAAATCCCTGTGCAGTGCATCCATGGTTAACCAGAGGAGCAGCAGTAATTTGTTTGTGCTTTTTGCAATCATTGCTTACACATCAAGTTATAGAAATTAACATTGCAATGAATGTGATGACAAATTGTGGGGGAGGGGGCACAGAACAGTGTGTTGGGTATAGACAAGAAATTTTCGGGCAGGAGAGATGTTTGTCTGTTTGGCCAATCATGCTGGGGCTCAAACACAAAGCCAGGAAGGGCATGCTTCGATGTATATAGATATATAACACAGAAATATATATAAATATATATATGCATATACTCCTATACATTCTTTTATTGTCTGTAAAGATACTATAATTTTGCAGTGTAAGGAAATGACACAAGTAAGGATCCAATTACAATATTCATGAGTTTACTTTAAAGGAGTTGGGCATAAATTGTGATACAGAAAAGGTCGATAAACAGAGCAATCCACAAAGGAATCCAAAACCAAATCGTACGTATAGGTCATAGTGTAAGAACACTCCAAAAATCCCAATAACAAGAGCAAACCAGTGACAAAACTACATCCAAAACACATGGAACAAGACTCGAGAAACTGGAAGAGAACACCAAGGGTTCTCCATGATGATCAGAACAAGACGAGTGTAAGCCAGCTGCTCCCAAGAGCAGTTCTATTGTTGAATTAAACTACAGCAGAACAGCATTTAGGTTGACGAGGAGGGGTTGAAAAGAGGATGACAATGAATTGCTGGAACAGAAAATATATATTTATGTACAGTATTATTTAAAAGACCAGAACCTTAGTATTCATAGATGATAAAGTAATTTTTTAAACAATTATGTACAGTATATTAGTCTTTTTCCTCAGATGCACCCTTAAGAATTGTAGAAAAGCAAAGGAATTGTAGGGCATGGAGTACATCATCAGCTGTAGGGGCAACCACAGGCAAAAGATTTCATTTTACATATGGGTCACCGCCCAGGGCAGCATCACTCAGGGGGTGGGACAGGATCTCCCTCCCCTGGTCCCACAAATTCCACATCGCTTATGGTTTTTTCTCTTTAATGTTGTCAAAAATAAAAATGGGTCGCTCGCCATCTTCTTGGCAAAGGAGAAATGCTGGTTTTTGAATCTTCCATCATCAAAAAAATCCTAGCCATGGAAAAGTAAAATGGTTTAATGGTTCGTTGACAATTATATTCTAGGTCACTGCTTTTCAAAAAGTATTAAACTCAACAAATTTAATCAAATACTAATTTTTACTCATTCTGCTCTGTTAATTTTCCAGAGTCAAAGGAAAGACAAATGGAAAAAGAAAAAAAATGCCTAAATATACACATTGAAAGAAAGTAGTTTTTACTTTTTGAGCTAGATAAACTGTGGCTTACAAATAAAAAATAAAATATTAAATATTTTCTAACCCAATTATTTGTACTGGGTTACATTAGGAAACAACATTCAATAAAATGCTAAATGGTCAATAAACAATAACCAATAATCTTGCACTGGCACCATGCACATTATAACCTTTCTTTGCCCATTGTTAACTATGCACATTGTAGATAAATAATTTTTTAATATATTCCTTGTACATTGCCATATATAACTTCTAATATATATGAATATAAAAGATTTTGCATAAATATATAGGACTTTATGCAACATCTGTATGATTTTCTCATCACCACACCCCCTGCGTGATGTTTTCCTCGTGAAACTGGTCCTGGAGTTCTGGCATTTTGGGCCCACCACCTGCAGGAGGAACCATAAGAGTCTGGTTCATTGAGCGGCAATCGAAGGCAGGAGCCGTAATGGTCCGATCCCAAAACTGGCTTTGGGGACATGGAATGTCACCTCTCTGGTGGGAAAGGAGCCAGAAGTTCTGCAAAAGGTTGAGAGATACTGGCTAGATATCCCATAGTTGGGCTCACCTCAACGCCCAGCATTGGAACCAATCTCCTGGAAAGGGGCTGGACTCTATTCCTAACTGGGGTTGCACTAGGTGAGAAGCTTCGGGTACGGGTGGGTTTACTCATAGTCTGCCATTTTGGTGCTTATACTGTGTGCTGGCGTTTACCATGGTGAACAAGAGGGTCTCCACTCTGTGCCTTTGGGTTGGGGGACGAACTGACTGTTGTCTGTGCTTATGCACCAAACACCAGTTTGGAGCATCAGGTGACTCAGAGGAGGACTCACCCATCACTGTGACCGAGGTCACAGAGGTAGTGAAAAAAACTCTTCAGTTGCAGGGCTTTAGGAGTTCCATAAGGCTCTGGATGTTGTCGGGCTGTCTTGGCTGACTCCACTCTTCAACATTGTGTGGAGGCCTGAGACTGTGCCTCTGGACCAGTGTGGGGTAGTGCGTTCCAACTTTAGGGCGATCAGCCTCCCTGGGAAGGTCTATGCTAGAGTATTAAAGAGTAAAGTCCATCTGTGACGAAGTGGTTGTCACGTTCCACAGCAGCACAGTAAAAACCCTGGTTACATACATACCCCACGCACGCACACTTTCTACGCCGTGCAACCAAGTTATGGGTGCACACGTAACTTAGCTGGCCTTGCGATATTTCATACATGCCGCTACAGTCACAGCTATTGTACAATGGTAAAACAGGAACGGTCAATAATCATTACATCAGGACACAAACACTGGCTCATTTGTTTCTATTGTCACGTTGTTGGTGTGTCGTCTCTGTTGTTATGCCTGGATTCCATGTCTGTGCCTGTGTTCCTGTTGCGTCTTTTCCAAGGCAGTATGGGAAACTGAGTTTTCGGGAGGTGAAAACAGTTATAGGCACCTTCCCGCCTTGGGCAAGCGCAGAGTGACGAAGATGGATGCTTTATTGTAGGGGTTATTGCACATTAAATTGCACTTAATGGGGTAACTGTTTGTTTGATGTTTATTTGTGGTTGTTTTAATACCCATTGGGTAAAATGTTAATGTTAAAGAGGTTTCCTGTATGCAACTGTCTTCAGTGTTTATTTTTAACAGAATGTTGAGCGGTATGGGCAAGAGGGCGTGGCTTTTGGTACAAAAGCCGACAAATGGATGTGTTTTGGGGATAATCACTGGGAATAATTGGTGTGGGGCACAGTAAATAAAGGCACCTTAACTGCAGCTGAGCCATCAGTTGTGTGGTTATTTGGAGAGACCCATGAAGCAAACAGCGCCTCCTTGTGGCACCATCTTTTAGTCGAACCTCAGAAAGAAAAGGAACAATGCAGTTTTCATCCTGCTTGTGGAACACTGGCCCAACTTGTTGCTTACAAGGACACTAAGGGATTCATTTGAGTTTGCGCAACCATTATACATGTGCTTGGTGGACTTGAAAAAGGCATATGACTGTGTCCCTATGGTTATCTTGTGGGGGGTACTTCAAGAATATGGAGTATTAGGCCAGATGCTACCAGCCATTTGGTCGCTGTATAACCAGAGTGAGAGCCTGGTTCACATTGCCGGCAGTAAGTCAGACTCATTCCTGGTGGGTGTTGGACTCTGCCTTGGTTGCCTTCTGTCAATGATTCTGTTCATACCTTTTATGGACAGAATTTCTAGGCTCAGCCAAGGGGTGGAGGGTGTCTAGTTCAATTGATTCAGGGTTGCAACTTTGCTTTTTGCAGATAATCTGGTCCTGCTGGTTTCATGGTTGACTATAACCCCCAATTGCACTGGGGCAGTTTGCAGCCAAGTGTGAAGTGGCTGAGATGAGGATCGGCACCTCCAAGTCCAAAGTCATGGTTCTCCATTGGAAAATGGTGCATTGCCCTCCCAGGTTGGGGATGAGTTGCTGCCTCAAGTAGAGGAGTTTAAGTTTATCAGGGTCTTGTTCACAAATGAGGGAAGAATGGAGCGGGAGACTGACAGGCAGATTGGTGCAGTGCCAGCAGTCATGTGGAAACTTCACTGGTCCATTGTGGTGAAGAGCAAATTGAAAGGTAACACTATCAATTGACCTCACAATCGATGTTCCAGTCCTTACGTATGGTCATGGGCTTTAGGTAGTGACCCAAAGATCGTGGATACAAGCAGCAGAAATGAGCTTCCTTCGCAGAGTATCTAGGCTCAGCCTGAGAGACAGCATGAGAAGAGCTCTGTCTTTTGGGAGGGGCTCAGAGTAGAGCCACACCTCCTCCACATCAAAAGAAGTCAGCTGTCTAGGATGCCTACTGGATGCCTCCCACTGGAGGTGTTTTGGGCATGTCCAGCTGGGAGGAGACACAGGGCAGATCCATGATACACTGGAAAGGTTATATCTCTTGGCTGGCCTGGGAACACCTTGGAATTTTCCTGGGGGAGCTGCAGAAGTTGGCCGGGGGTCAGGGTATCTCTGCTTAGAGTGCTGCCCCCTTGACCCAGATTTGGAAAAAGCAGTGGAAAATGGATGGATGGATGGATGGATGGATGGATGTGTGTGTGTAATTGATTCCTCTGTCACCACCAGCATTGCCAGGGTGTCTTAAAAGCAAAATTCAGAATAGGTGTGGACGTTGCATTTGCACATTACTGATATCCTCCATGATATTCCACTGAAAGCAGTAATTAAAAACATACTTTAAAGATGTAGGATGTTTCAATCAAAATTCTTCTACCAATTTTTTTTAAATTATCATCTATATGGATGCACCTCTTAGATCTAATGTACCATTCTTACAGTGTTTTGTTTTTGTCTTATGCTCTCTAGTTTAACAGCATAACATAATCTGCGGCATACAGCAAAACACCTTTACAAACATAGCAAAAATATTATCTCTGTTACTGTGGAGACCAAAGAGCCAATAGTGGCAGGGAAGAACACCACCATTATAGCTAGACCCCAAAAAGATATTCTCAAGACACTTTATACCTCAATTACATTATCTCTTCTACTAGAATTTCATTTGACATTAATATGATTTCCCTTTAAATGTTGACCGACATGACATTATCAATCATATGTAACTAATCAGCTTTGTTTGTACTAAAGGATATCTTCAGAAACACAGAATTTCAATTAATTGATAAATTCCTTCTTCTTAAGGTTTCATAATCCCCATCTTGCACAATTTCAAAATGGGAGGTCTCAAAAGAACAGAATATTTTATTGTAGAAATTGAAAAGATGAGCTAAAATATATCACTAGACAAACAAAAAACTGCGATTGAATCCAATATGTACAAAATTGCTCATTTGTTTCTCATGTACCCTCCGTATTCAAACGATTATGATATCACGATGGAGGAAAAAGACTAAGGGGCAGAGATAAAGTGTTAAACATCCTTTTCTCTCATTTGTCTTAAGTATTCCTGTACCTTAGGAAAGCAATTAGAGAGCAATCCAATCATTTCTTTGCAGAACAAATTTTCCATCAATCAGACTATAATTACAGGATTCACATCATGAGGCAGTCAGAACTCACTGGTGGCTCTGGTAATCACATCACCTAGGGCTATGGTTTGATGTTCATTGTGTAGTTGCATTGGTACGCCTTACTGTACCTCTTCCTTGCTACCTCTGTACCACTACTGTTGTTCCCTTACCTGCCAAAAAAAGGCAATGGCTAATTGTTTTAAATGAGGGGATTATACCTAGTGCCAAAATGACAGGGCAAAGTTTCTCCATTATCTGTCAGTTTTTGTCTGCCTTGTCAGGCAAATGCCGAGGTTAACCACAACTTCTGACACAGTATGAACTGATGCAGTCCTTTGTCTCTATACCTAGTTTCAAAAGCTGATTTTCCCCAAAAATATTTTTTGCATTCTGACCTTCCTTTCATTAGAGTAACCTTAGGCATGCCTGCCAAGTACCAGCTGTGCCTAATGGTTCATTACACACTTTCCTGGAGGCTTGTCAGCTAGTTGTCATGAAAGCACTGCCTGCTAGGTACACATGTCCACAAAGTGGCGGCACTCAAGCTGACCCTCATAAACCCCCAAAGTCAGTTGACTTTCTTCAGCGGTGGCCTCATGAACAAAACAGCAGACTGGAATTTATCACCTAATACAGTGAGGTCCAAAAGTCTGAGACCACTAGTGAAAAGACTTAAATTGTGTATTCTGTAGAAAAGTTTACATGGATTACACAATTTCTTTGTATTTGGTATGTCCTCCTTTTGTTTTAATGAAAGCATGTACTCCAATTGGCATGGACTCCAAGAGTTTGTGCAAAACCTAAAGATTCATGTTATCCCTGCATGATTTGAGAATGTTCCAAAGAGCATCTTGTCATGTTACTGAATGCTTGGCTTTCTTGGTTTTCAAGTGCCCCCATAAATGTTCGGTGGAGTAAGGTGACTATGGAAGAAAGTACAAAACTCAGTGTTCCTTCCGTTTTCTTTGGTCTTCAGGTAGTTTTTATTAGGTGTATTTGGGGTTATTATCCGGCTACAGTATGAATCCTTCTTCACAAAGTTCCAAACCATGTGTGTAGCATGTCTCTGAAGAATAGAGTTGTACTTTTCCATTGTCAGGGTGTAGTCAATTCGGTGGAGATGTCCAACTTCAGAGTAGGCAAAACACCCACAGACTTGAATATTCCCAAGTTTCACTGTTGTTCGATAAACTGTGGTATCAGTCTCTCTTTGGTTTATTTCCTTACATAAACCTTTCTGCTGCTGCTATAAATCTCAAAGTTGTATTTATCGTTGATGGCACTATGCAGATCTCTCTCTTTATGTTTTCAGTCAGAATACTCATGTTTGTACCTTCCTACCAAACTTTTGTCTTGGGCAATTTGCTCCTTCTGGCGATCTGGGGGTGAAACGCCCCCTGACCACCTGATCCTCAGCGCCGGAGCCCATGCCTCCCCTTAATTGGGGCCAGCGTTCTACAGAACCTGGGTGGAATGTGGGACAAGCCACAGCTGGTGCCTATTGGTAATTAGCTGCTTCAAAGCATAAAGGAGCAGGGGTAACCCAGGGAGGGGGGAAGTCAACCTTTGGACCCACTGCAGGAGAAGCCACTGAAGCAGAATAGGCAGTGGCATCGATGAGGGAGACCATCTCTCAGCTCCACCTGCCCTTTATCTGATGTTTTGTCCTGCTGCAACATTCAATAAATGCACCTCTTATGGGACCTGCAACCACAGCTCTGGTGGTCCGTGTCTGTCCCCTGACATCATAGGTACGTCTTCCACCGTGGGTCAGTCTTCTAGTCCGTATTAAACGGTATGTTTTAGAGACCATGCCAACTATAACTTCTAGCTCTTCCTCACTGAAATTTGGTTGAAATCCAACATGATACAAGAGCAGTCTCTTTTTAAATATTTAACTATAAAAAAAAAAGTTCTGTTTTGTCCCTCAAAGACACTTTTTTTTTTTTTTTTTTAAGAATCACTGAAACTAGTAATAAATGGCACTGTTCAAAAGTCAGTCAAATAAAATTAAATTTTATTTATGTTGGTATAAAACTGACAACATGTCAGTTAACATATTTCATGCCTCATGACACCCCAGAATTTGCAGTTGCCATTCAATATTCCCATTTATTTGCTGAACTCACCTGAGTACCCTTTGTTTGGCCAATCAATACCTCATAAAGTGGGGTAAGAGCAGGAGGTGAAATTTAACAGATACATGGAATGGCTGAGATGCTCTTGAGGAGAGATTTGGAAACCAAAGCTGTATTTTTCTAGCCATCCAACCAGATATCACTAACATTTTGGACAACTGAAGAAATTCTCCTTACTGTTCATTGTATTGTTTATTTATATAGTATAATGTTAAATTTTGTGCTTCTTTCTGAGCAAACATACATGCCCTGCCCAGATAAATGGCTTAAACATTTCTGTTGCCTGCCTATGACTTTTTCACAGTACTATAGATGGTAGACAACCAGTTCATATAACTAGGGTGTCCATAGGTCCTTTTTTTCTTGGACATGTCCTCGTTTTGGGACCTAAAATATGTGTCCTGCTGGGATTTCTAAATCACTAAAAATGTCCGGGATTCTGATTTTGCTTTCTACAGTCACTATTCATTGTGTGTGGGTGTCCGTCTGCCCTATGCCACCATCCTGCCCCCATTGTCCTTTTTTTTTTTTTTTTTTTTTTTAGAAAATCAAAATATAGTCACCCTAATATAACAAAATATGAATCTGTACTGCAGTGTGAGTTTAACTAAAGTGTTGAAGAGTGCAAATCCTGGAACAATATGATTTTTTTTTTTTTTTCCAGAAATGCATTCTTATAATTCCTAGTTGAAAGAGGGGTGTAAACATACCTTTGGACTTGGCTAATAAAAACTGCAAGTGAAGTGACTGTGATGTGGAAACTTAAAAAGCAACACAAGTTCAATTGTGATGTGGTAGGTTGCAGAAACAGAAATGAACCTCATTGCTCAACATCAATACCCAACTTCACTAACGCTGTTATGGCTGAATGGCAGCAAATCACACCAAGAATATTTCATCGTCTAATGGAAAGCCTTCTCAGCTGCTATTACAGAAGCAAAGGAAGGACCAACTTTCTATTTATACCCTTGGTTTTACACTGAGATTTTCCACAGGCAGGTGTCCACATGCTGAGAAAACTAAAGAGAGCCCACCTGCCATAGCAATTGTTGGTGAATTTCTATTGGTGCTCTGTAGCGAACATCCTGACATGCTGCATCGCAGCTTGGTATTCCAGGTTTTCCAATGCTGACTGGAAAGCCCCACAACACACCATCAAGACAGCTAAAAATGTTACCGAACTACAGATGCCACTGGAGAGCCCTCAACATTGCCACAGATCCTACTCGCCCTGAATATGGTCTATTTGATCTTTTGCCATCTGGTAATAGATACAGGTCCACACATGCCCCTCTGGCTAGACTCAGGAACACCTTCTACCCTAGAGCTGTTTCCAGGCTGAACTCTACCTGCTATTACTGGTATTCTCACTGCTGGCGACACACTACCTCATCCCCTCAGACAGCCGTTTGGACTAACCCTTCTTGCCTAAATGACTAAATTTTGTTGTTTTTGCATAACTGACTTGCAGAAAGACAGCAATAATAATAATAATTAAAAAATCCTTAATCCTTGATATTCTGTATACACACACAGGGGCAGATGTAGGCATGCATGAAATGGGCATCCACCCAGGGCAGCATCGTTCCAGGGAAGCTCATGTTGTAGCCACCTAGTTTGGCCCTCCCACCATCCCTGCTTTTGTCTTACTAATGTATCATCGCTTATGATTTTTTTTTTTTTTTCTGGGGCCACGTCAAATTGGTTTTGCCCAAATAAGCCAGAACCACCTCTGCACACACACTCACGCACTGTGGGCAATTTAGAGATGTCAGTTAGCCTAACCATATGGCTTTGGTCTGTGGGAGGAAACCAGTATACAGTACCCATAGAAAACATGAAAACTGCAATCACCCCTCACCCTCCAAGGTGTGAGGCAATACTAAGTTATTCTATTATTATATGTCTTAATCTGAAAGGTAAATGCCAGATATTGGTTATTAAATTATTAAAAAATAGGTACGGTCAAAAAAGTTAATCACATACTTTTAATCCATGTGAATTAACCAGGTTGATGTGCTATAGGTGTCCCTAATATTCATGAGAGATGGAGCAAGAATGGAGTGGGCGTGGCTAAATGGATCCTCTACTTGATGCGGGGTGTGATATCTACACTGGCTTATGACTTGAAAATTGGACAGAGTTTCTAAATATTGTGAGTTTACCATTTCAAACACCTCATGTTATTTCTGTGAAATCATCTTACTTGGCTTATTGGTTAGAACTGTTGCCTCACACCTCCAGGGTTGGGGATGTGAATCTCACCTCCACTCTGTGTGTGTGGAGTTTGCATGTTCTCCCCATGCCTTGTGGCTTTCCTTCAGGTAATCCGGTTTCCTCCCCAAGTCCAAATACATGCAACTTAGATTAATTGGCATGCTTAAATTGCTCATACCATGATGGACTGGCATCACATCGAGCATGTCCTGCAGCCTTGTGCCTTGTGATGGACGGGCATCCCACTGAGGGTGTCCTGCAGACTTGTGCCTTGTGTTGGACTGGCATCCCATCGAGCATGTCCTGCAGCCTTGTGCCTTGTGGTGGACTGGCATCTCCTTGACGGTGTCCTGCAGCCTTGAACCTTGTGATTGACTGGCATCCCATTGAGGGTGTCTTGCAGCCTTGGGCTTTGTGATGGACTGGCATCCCATCAAAGGTGTCCTGCAGCCTTAGGCCTTGTTATAGACTGGCATCTCCTCGACGGTGTCCTTGCAGCCTTGTGCCCTGTGCTTCCTGGGATAGGCTCCAGGTCCCCCGCGACCTTGCATAGGATAAGCAGCTTGGAAAATGGATGGATGGGTCCCTTTCAGGGCTTTTCCAAATGTTGTAATAAATTACTGCATCAGAAGGCACAACAGAATTTCCACCCTGGCTACTCCCCAGCTTAAAGTGTGATATCAGTTCCATAACACATATTATTTCAAATTTTGTTTAATTACATTTTTACTCTACGTAGTGCATTTAAGTGCATTATAATATATTTGTAGTAACACAATAAATCTTCACTTATTCACACAGAAATTTTCATAGTTACACCTTACACATGTGATCACTTGTGCCAAGAAGCATTAGCATATTGTTTGAGCAATTGAGTGGGAGACTGAGATTTGAATTTCATTATGACATGTAATCAATAGTATTTCCACATTGGTCTCTGAAGTGGGTGCATACTATAGACGTTCAGTTCCCGGGTGCAAATATGAGATTTTTATAGCAAAATCAAACAGATTTCTGGATGTGCACAGTTTGCCAAACAGCAAACAGCTAAGAAATAAAATGTCCTAAACCTAATCCCACACTGAGTTTGACTTTATTAAGAACAAGCAGAACCTGCATAAACCCAGTTGGTGTTTTGACACGCTTGTTTTTGAGAGTCCACAACCTGTTGATGATGTGTCTCGGTGCGAGAGACCAGAAGTTTTCCCCGTAAGCTGACAGCGGCATCATGTAGAGTAAGTGACCACAAAACAGACTTAAAGAATTGTATGGTCACAAATGATCTTCTGAGACACTCAAACAGTAGCTGAGGTAGAACAGGTGTAAAGCATGTATGTGTATTCTGCAGTGTGTTAATGATTCACAGCATTTTTTAAGCACTTCTGTCTGTTAGAATGACAAACAAGTCCATGCGACATGAGAACTACAGAACAAAACAACGAGTTTATTAGAATTTATGGAATACAAAAGACTGGGTAGCTAAGTGAATATCAAAGGCAGTGGTTTTATGTCCCAGTTTATGGTTGAGATAAACAAAATATGAGTGATCTCAGTTTAAGGAAGACAAACAAACAAGCTATCTGTGAGAGCCTGACTGTTTGTGTTTCTAACAAAGAGTCTCTCACACACAAAAAAAGGGTTGGTTTATATCCTTGTCAATTAATGGTCAATTACAGGTGCATAGAGAGGCTTGTCCCCTAACTTCTCTAACATGCTAATATTCCCATTTCAAAGAGGTTCCTTAAGTAATGTGTTAAGTAATGGAAGCTTAAAAATACAGCTGAGCACTGTGGTGCAAGTTATTACTTTGAAGAGAGAGAGCGTTCTGGGAACAGAAGGCCATTAACAAGGAGGTGTAAAAGGATCATCATCACCTTTCCTGGCCTGACTCTGATTAAGAAATGGACTCACAATTCACAACCATTGTGGACTTAGTCCCCTCAGAAATGTGCTGCCAGCAGAACAGAGGTTATCAGAGGAGAGTGGACTGACCTCAGCACTCTGCAGTGAACCTTACCAGGCAGGTGGGTAAGAACTGAAACACTGCTGTGTCCCTAGCTTGACAGTATGTTGTCATGCTTGACATGTGATTGAAATAGTTAATAAGGATTCCTGCTGAGGGAGGAAAAACAAATAACATACAGAGAATTCAAATTTAGTTTTAGAAATAAATTATGTTAAAGGTAAAAGTGCAAAATTACACAAAACATGAAGTTGCCATATAATTTATTTGTATATAAAATAACCTTCCCCTCCAGCCACACACACACAGAAAATATGAATGCTGGGCAATACAAAGATTACCTTTAATGGGAAGTGTCAAATGTTGATGGCTCCCTATCATCCAGCCTAACCCTTCCTGTGTTGTTAATGGAGGCAGACCAAACACCCATTGTGTTGCTGATTGGGTCTATATTAAAAGACATGGGATTCCTCCTGTCTCTCCTCTGTGTGTAACAAAATTAAACATTAATTTAAGTACATGTGTACATATGATAGCTTATTTGCTTCATCTCTCCTCATTCCAACTAATTCACAAAGAATATTATATAAGTTATAAAAATATGTATACACATATAATCCATTACACAACATACATGTGGCACAAACCATATTCAAACTGGTCCGCCACTTTCTTTGGACAACATTCCACCAAAACTTTTTTCCATTCTTTTAATATCAATTGAAACAATGTTTAAACAAAATACCTTAGCAGGGAATACATACTTCTGGGTAATAAAATAAAACACGAGCAACAGGGCATGCGATGGCTAACTTGCTCAATTTGCAGGTAATACAGATAGCTATAGAGCCCTTCAAAGTTTGTAGATACAGTATGACGTTGCAAACGCTGCACGCACAAACTGCCAATGAAAACGGCTTGCCCACTATAAGCGAGTATGCGAAACAACTACATTTTCATGACCATGAAAGTTAATTTAACACTTTAATTTGCTGACCCTCGAAACACTAAAAAAGGGTGATGTCCTGATGGAGTCCGGTAGAATTTGAAGTTCGTCTGTGTCAAATACCGATTTTGACAGCCATACACACAACAACCCGACATGTTCTCTAATGCTGTTTTGCTTAGTGTTTTCATTCAACCTCCACGATAAACAATGACACTTCTGTTGCTTAGTTGTGCAGGCATTTTGTCTGTGACATAGGCCATGAACCCATCTTTACGAACCTACCTCTCCTCATTCTGACTCATTCACAATGAAGAGAAAAGCATCCGCATTTAATGTCAAGTGTGAGCCTACGGAGGATGCCACAGGACAAAATGTGTAGGTGCATTTCCCATAATATAAAAGAACTAATATATGTAGAAGAATATGAAAAAAACTGTGAAATGAGCAACATAAATAAAATTACATTTTTGGGGATTATTTTTTTCTATATTTGTTATACAAAACTGTGTTGTAAGCAAGTTACTATGTAATTGAAATCATTTTTACTTAAATGCAACCTGTCTACTTTTTGACTCAAGTATTTCATTTCTGCCAGGGTGGAATGTTAACATGTGTTACTCAGTCATCCATCACTCACTGGAATGTTTGTTCAGATTAAACGTGAGCACTGTAGCCTAACTTGAAAAACGGACATTTTTAACACTCACCTGCAATGGTTTTCATTCACATGTCTAATTCATTATAACAAAATGCGTAACTTCCCATGTTTTATGCTGTGCTGTGATTGACTTCAGTCTGATGTTAACATTCATATTCATTTTTCTGTGTTTTTATATCGTTGTCTACTAATTATTCCGGACATTAAATGTCCACTAAGGAACAGATCATCACCTGTTGTTGTTTACACATGATGTGGAATATGCAAATCATTTAAAGTAATATATCTAATAAATTAATATGCTATTATGCAAGTTCTTGGCTTTTCAAAAATATCTAGTCTCCAATAGTATTATAAGGTGACTTGGTCATAGAGATATCCATTTTCCATAACCACTTTTCCGGGTCACAGTTGTAGCCTGGACGTTGTCCGCAGAAGCACAGGGTGCAATACAGGAGATTACCCCAGACAAGAGGCCAGGCCATAGCAGGGGGCATGTCTGCACCCCTGTCTGAGATGTTGGTGGTTCAAATCCCTAGCATGGCAGCATCACTGCTGGGCCCATACCCACAAAAATGGTTGCAGCGGTGCTGAATAAATGACTGACCCTATGCTCTGACAACCAAGCTTTGCTCTTACCTGTATGCATGTGTCTCATGCAGAACAAGATGGGCTCACCTATCCTTGTACAAATAACATAAAGTGTCATTTCATATCACACTATGCAAAGTTTAGAGACACCAGGTCACCTAACCTCATTTTTTGACTACAAGAGGAAGACCAGATTACTCAGAAGCAAAGAATTACATCAAAAGGTGAACATGCAAACTCCACACACACACACACACACACACGTTTGTATTTCTAACCTTGTGGGTATTCACTTCTATGAGCATGGGTATTCACTTCTATGAGCATACCTCTAATGATAACTATGACAACCCTAACCCTTACCCACCCCTAAACTTAACCATAAGTAACCCATTACAACACGAGACTTTTGGCTCTTTCGGTTTTTTGATTGCATTCACGGACTTTTATTAAATTGAGTTTTCACTCATGGAGACACAACAAATATCCCCTCAAGGTAAAAATGTCACGTTTTTATTACCTGCTGAGGACATTTTGTGTACAGAATGTAATATAAACATGGTACACACACACACAACAGTTGGATTCAAACCCCTAACCTTGAAGGTGCCAGGCAACACTGCTACTCACTGAATCACGCTGCCACCTTGGTCCAGCTGTTGTCATATAATTTTTATTATATATGTATAATTCATATGTCTGAAAGCAGAGAATAAGAAGTTTAAAATATTTAGTAAAATATTCCTCCAGAATTTTCTTTTTGAAGCGTTTTCATTTGGTGGACACTCCTGGTAGCAGGTATGAATTCATTTTTTTTTTCTCTCTCTCTGTTAAAGTGTCTGCAAAAACCTGTAACCTTTTGACTGGTGTTATTACATTTTGTCTTTTGCGCTAACTTAACAGCTCACACAAAGTCTGCCATATAAGAAATACCTCTCTAAATCAAATAAATGGGATTATGTTTTTATATTACATAGGAGAAATCTTAAAAGGTATAATAAAACATTCATTTGAAATGATTATGAATGAAAGAATGCAGATCAGAAGGGCAAAAATCATTGTATTAAAGTAGCACCCTTTTGAAAATGAGAACAATTCAAAAAGTAAACAATGATGAACTCATTTTGCGAAAAAGCACAAGTTTGGTATTCTGAAAATTGTCAAAGTATTTAGGGAATAAATAGTGCACAGGCCACCTGTTCACAAATGTACTGTGGAACTACAGATTATCCCAAAAATGGCCCATATAGGCTCATGCTACCAAGTATGGCTCATTCCTACCCCAAGAACAATATTTGGCTAGTGTTGCTGTCACTCAATCATTGCACTTTGGCAGCTGGAAAATTCTCATTCTCGAAACCTTCACAGTCTCCTGGACCAGGGAGCAACTGACTAACAGATTGCAGTTTGTCATGCTCTAGGACCACATATCAGATAGCGAGTAGTCCTGTGGCTCCCTGAGTAACCATCCTGTCTCCCTCCCTGTTCACGCTCTTAATGATGGACTTTCAGTACAGCACCAGCTTGTGCTACCCATGTGTAATGGCTTCTTAGAGAAACTGAGTTTCCCTTAGTTGAGCAAGCCATTGCATATGGCTCAGCACCCTTTTTTGGTTGTCCAAAATCTCCCCTAGTCTGGTCTGCTCTGTTGGCTCCATTAGCTAGGGTGTCCATACGTCCTCTTTTGCCCGGACATGTTCTCTTTTGGAGACCTAAAAAATGCATCCAGTCAGGAATTCTAAATTGCCAAAAATGTCCAGGATTTGGCTTTTGATTTCTGCAGTCACTATTCATTGTGTGTGGGTGCCCATCTGCCCATCTGCCCCATGCCACCATCCTGACCCCAGTGTCCTTTTTTTGAAAACTAAAATATGGTCACCCTACATTAGCTGGTTTAGTCTTTCTGTAATGGTGGTGGTTCAAGGAGGTATTCCGATACAGGAAAGATATATGGAAGGACTTTAATAGAGGTTCTGAAATTACTGAGACAGGCATCAAAAAATGCACAGGGACATATCAGTAAAAAAAAAAAAAAATCAAATCAAAAAGCAAGCTACTTGAGCTTAGCTAATGCAGAGTATCAAGGCTCAATAATGAGTGCTAGCAAGAGGAAACCGAGACGATGAGTATGGAGTACCAGCCATGATCACTTAGCTCATCCAAAAAGCAAAAAGAGGAGAACCAGGACCTCCAGACCTTCCCTCTCCGAAGCCGCCGTCTCCATACCTTTTCATTGACACAGCTAATTATACTCAGCAAGCATACAGTGGCCTGCTAGGCCTGCCACCTCATTATTTACACTCACTCTGTGCCATGACTATTTCTGGCAGCTCCCATGCCAGCCCCTGACAAGACCAATAGTTATTGCCCTAAAATTTTGTAAGAAATGTGTACTAAGTTAAAGTGTTATACCATAAGTTCAATTCTTTTTAAGGATGACTTACCAATCCATCCATCAGTCCATCTTCGAACATTTTATCCTGGTCTGGGGCATGTATACACTTGGTTAGTGGTGTGTCATTTGATTGTTTAGTCATTCGTGTGTAACTTGCAGTGATGTCCTCATTTGACCACTGGACAGATAATGAAGCCATGATTAAGAAATACGAAGGAATTTCTGAACAAAATCATCAACCTGTTGTAGTTCAGGATATTTTTGTGCAAATTAAGTGGTTGGCTTTCTAAGCAGAATGTTTGAAGGTGGCGCATTCTGCTGTTTTGTTTGGATCTGAGGGCTGTAGTGGCAAATTGCAGCTGTTGAACTTGTCAGGGAAGCATAATTGCAAGTTAGCAATATGAAAAAAATGACAATAAAAACACTTTACCCTAGGGACACAGGGTAGAGCTCATTTACTTCTTTTTTGCATTGACAGGAGATTACAGGTATTGAAGTTGTATGAGGAAAACATACACACACAAACTTTGTAAGGAAAATATTATCTTATATTAATGCTATTTCATAAACATGATGCACCAACTCGTTACAATTGGTTGATATGAGTTAGATATCGCAAGCTCATCAGTGAATATAAAAGAAAGGCACAATTTAATACAGACAACTAAAATTGAGCTGCAGTGTTTACTGTATACATGAATAAGCATGCAACACAGTAATTTGCTTTTATGTATCAGTGCAAAACATAATCTTCATCCGTCTCCACAGGAATGCAGAACATTTAAGGCCCATGATTTTCCTAGTAGCTGATAATGAGTTCAACATTTGTCTCCATTTGACAAAAGTAATATTAATAGAATTGACATTCTTACACTACAGGGAGTATGTGAATGATTGAAAGTGAATTGCTATCAAAAGGTTCTTTATTATCATGTGGGTAATTTCTTCATATCTAATGCAACATGGGACAATTTCAGTCAAGATGCATCCTTTCGATTAGTTCCTCTGAAAAGACCTCAAACATTGTTATGACTCGTATCTCAAATAAGTACTTCTAGGTATGTAGGTTGGTTACATTTCAGTGGCACATTGACTGTCAAATGGAAAGTGAATTTTAAATGACAAGATGTGGAGAGCTGTTTTACACACTTTTAAATCAGGCCTGTTTTATATTATTGGAACAACTATGCAACACATGCAAGTTAAGTAAATAATAAAAAAAAACGTCTTTTGAATTACAGTATGTAATTCCTTGTGGTTTTTAATATCAAAGAAAGTTTCAAAGCTATTTATCTAGATAAAGCTACACGTCACATACTTTGAGCTATGTACTACAGTCAAAGTGACTGTATAGGAAGCATTCTGGATAACAATATACCATTGATGAATCTGGAGTTCAGAAACAGAATTCCAGTCATGTCACCAGAAAATTTAGACTTAAAATAAATTAATCAATGTCTTATTTTTCATCTTTGTATAATATCTTTGTTACCTGACTTAAGTGCAGTATTTCTATTGGGTCTACAAGCAACATGAAAAAATTCAAAATGAGCAGAGGGAGTCAAAAGATTTAACAAATTTTAATTTGGCATTTGACAATAGAATAGAATAGAAAAATAAAATAGAATAAATAAAGAATAAATAAATATTCTAAAATGCTTTCTTTTCTTTTTCATTGTGCTGGCAACACTTATGACCTAATGGGCATACTGTGTCTCTACCAACATTATAGGGATATAAACATTTCTTAAGTCCTAGTGATATTTCAATGAAGAGAAGAATTCCACAGAATGATGATGCAGTCATCATTGCCACCTGACAGAAGTAGAGGTGTTCCCCTTGTCACGTTGCTAGGAGTGTGCATGATGGGTTTGAGGAGCATGACAGTGACCTCAGCTTAATATCCTGACCACCATATTTGTCAGATGTCAATCCTATTGAACATCTGTGGGATGACCTTGACCGACAGGTTCAGCATTTGAAGCCCTGACCAAAGACTCTTAATGCGCTACAGGAAATTCTGGTGTCAGTATTCCTGCAGAAACATTCAGAGGTCTCCTTGAATCAATGCCGTGCCACAATGCTGCAGAATTGGCAACATTCTGAGGTCACTCCACCTATCAAGGGGGCTTTTTTTTTCAAATTTTGTAAGCTGAAGTCACTGTGAAGCTCCTCAAACCATTCACAAACAATGATCCTGCTAGAATCGACTTGTGCCATTGGGGTAGATAGTCACCTTGAAGAGGTGCACCTGCTTGATGGATAATTGGTCTGGAGCACACAGCAACTGCTCCTGGTCTGCATGTTCTATCATTTATATCACATTTGTTCAATTATATGTATACCACCTGACTGCTGGGAAGAGCGGTTGTTCTATTAGGGAGTGGTGATAATGTTTTGGCTGATTAGTGTATACTAATGGGCTGGTTTAGCAAGTACAAAATACAGTAAGATGTTGTACACACACTATAAGCCTACTATACACACAGTTCCCCCCGCAATGTCCACTCTAATAACAAAACAAAAATATACAAAAAAATAGCAAACCACCAAAAGAAAACACACCCACAATAATAATTCAATTAGGTGTTCATGTTCACAGCCGGTGGAGTCTTACTGAGAAATGTGGGGTCACACTTGAAGTCTGCCTAGCCAATTGTACATTATGTGGTGAAAACTCCCTTGTGATAAGATAATTGAACAGAGAGAATATATATAAACATTTTGCATACTACCCCCTAATGGTACCTGCCACTTGTTAGTTAATTGACTAAAGCTAATAGAAATAAAAGACAGTAATAAACCTCAACCTCATTTGAAACCAATGCCAAGTGTATACCACCCTTGCGTGAATTGCAACACAATCAACGCAGGATGTACACTTACTGAGTTCTGGTACATAGAAGACAAAATCCGACCCATTCCGAAAAGCTTTGTTTCTATCAGAACTAACAGCTTCTTAGCAGATTTCTAAAGAATAAAACATAAAAAGATCTACTCAAGCTCTGGTATGATTAAAAAAGCCCAGAATTCTCCCACATAATGTTCTTAAAGGGAGTCACACCAGCACATCGACATGGAACATTTTCAGTCCTAACAGACACCGATAAGTCACCAGTGAAGCTTGTGTGTAGGTGAGCCTGACATGTTCTTAGACACACACAAAGACACATGCAATACAGCTGGCAAGCTAAATCAACTGCTTACCTGATTACAATGTCCCATCTGCTACATGTAGAAAGACAGTGGAAAAGAAGATGGGCAAAATTAATACTATGAATGCTTCGTAAAAAATGACGGCATTTGACTGTTTCATGGCCAAAAAGAAAATCCGGTTGAGGATGCTCATTCTTGCCTGTTCGGAGCTTACAAGTTCTCCTTGTTTCTGGGTGGAATTAGGTTAAATTACATTTCTAAATTTCCCATTGCATGGGTACACTGGTGCGCAATGCTGCCTGGGAAAGATTCTGGGCTTAATCATAATTGTGACAGGGGTAAGTTGGTGGATGGATGGTAAAATTCACATTAATGTGGTCAGTTTGTGTAAATTTCCTCATTTAATTCCTCACTGTTGAGTAATTATACTTGTTGAAGGGATGGTGTTTCTCTTTATGGGATTTATACGTACAGTTACACTAAAAAGGTATTTTGGTAACAAGAAGAAATAAAATTACATTTAGGCATGTAGATCAACAGTACAGCAAACAAATAACAACAATACAGTGTCATGCCCACGACCGGCAAGCTGCAGCCAACGTATGGCCAATCACATTCCCTGGAATACTAACACCTGGGTCCACTTCAGGTGAACTATAAAGGGCTTCACAAAGTGACATTAGTTGTGATGCATTGAATGCGTAATCGGCAAGGTACTGAGCCTTTTTCAATAGTGATATGTTTACCTGGTTTTCGACTCCTGTCCATCCCTCATTTATGATTGCTCACCCGGCATGTACCATTTGTTGCTGTTCTGCCTGCTTTCTGGATCGTGACCTCGGTCTGACCTCGACTATGACTTCGGATTCCCCTGGTGTGTTCATTTCCTCAGATTTTTGGATTGACCCTCACCTGTCTGACCACATGATTACTTTCTGCATTAATTTAAACATCTCTTCCCTCCACACTTGGGTCCTGTACTGTAGTCATTACATACAGGAACGGATAAAGAACAATAAATAAATAAACAGTCTGGGATGAACTATTAGACATGAAGAGGACGCAGATGGAAATAATCTTTGAAAATAATTTCAGGCGCTCGATTCTTCCTCCAGAGACAGCCTCCCCCCTCACTCCAAAAAAAAAAAAAAAATCCCTGTCAGTTTTGCTTGGTATAGTATTTAATGTGTAAATGACAACCCCAGCACCAAATACACCCTAAGGTATTTTACCATTCACCATATACTGTGATTCATTCGATAAAATGAATTCAGAGTTCTATAAAAGCAGACACCCACCACTATTAAACTTTCTATTCCTACATTGTCACCTTATATATTGTCAATTTGAAAGAGAATTCATTTCATTGATATGGTGAAATGACAGCAGGCAATAGAATTCACAGGAATGGGATAAGATATAATATATATTATATACAATATATATATATATATATATATAAATCTGTCTTCACCACTATATCTCTGTTGTAAAGAATTAATAACAGACAATGTCTTTTAATCCTTCAGAGGCCAACCTGTTCCTTTACCAACTGAGCACAATTGTGATAAAATGGGATAAAATGGAATACAGGTCTATTCCTTGTGGATCTGTCATTTTACTGTTGGCTAGCAATAAATTTATATGCGGATAAGAAGAGGCCTCTCTTGGATGGCCAATGCCATCACTATTATTTGTTATTGCCATCACTTAATATATAAAGGGTATGTACTCAGAGGGGGCACTTCATCCTGTGGAAAAAATTTGGGGGGCTGGAAATAAAGAAATACACACACACACACACACACACACACACACACACACACACACACACACACACACACACACACTACCACTCAAAAGTTTGGGGTTACTTAGAAATTTCCTTTTTTTTTTAAAGAAAAGCAAGCTTTTGTCCACTAAAATAACATCAAATTGATCATAAATACAGTGTAGACACTAAATGTTGTAAATGCCGATCGTAGCTGGAAATGACTTTTTTAATGGAATATCTACATAGGATTACAGATGCCCATTATCAGCAGCAATTAGTCCTGTGTACCAATGGAATGTTGTCTTTGCTAATGCAAGTTGATCATTTTAAAAGGTTAACTGATCATTAGAAAACCCTTTTGCAATTATGTTAGTAAGGTCTACAAGGCTCTAATTGCTGCAAATGGAGGATTCTTTGATGAAGGCAAAGTTTGAAGGACACAATTATTATATCAATTAAACCTCATTATTTCTAACTTTGCCAATGTCTATATTTCCTATTCAAACTCAATTCATGTATGTTGTCATGGAAAACAAGGAACTTCCTAAGTGACCCCAAACTTTTGAATGGTACTGTACATGTATATATGTACTGTATGTTTACATATATTATAAACACTTATTCTTTAATTCTTGGCTTATTATCACAGTGCAGATTTAGACTTTCTCGTACATGACTCAAGACACTGGGTTTGCCTGTCTGATGCAATGCTGCAGCGAGTTGCAGAACTCTTACTGTCATCTGCATGTATGCACTGAACAGACATTTGGAATACCCAGTCTTCTTAGAGAAAATGGATTTTTGATGCTTATGTGGGGAATGATAGTTAGGCCCACTGCTGTTCACCCTGTACATGCTGCCACTTGGTGACATAATTAGAAAGTATGGTATTAACTTCCACT